>CABFPE010000326.1:622692-638321 GCA_900660155.1 Hofstenia miamia | reverse complement strand
CTGAATAAGATTCAAAAAATGACTGCAGGCATTAGATATCTTTATCACTTACGCAATGTAATATCAAGCAATTATCATAAACAACTGATACATGCTTTCTGTTTGTCTCATTTTCAATACTGTTCTTTTCTTTTAACTAACCTAAATTCGAAACATCGTATGCTTCTATCAAAGACATTTAATTGGTGTATAAAAACTCTAATCTTTGCACAAAAGCATGACGAAGCATCAGTATATCGTAATAAATATAAAATATTATCTCCGTTCTATCAAATTCATATGCATATGCTATCTACCTTACTTAAATTCAAATCTCTACACACATCTCTCCTTTTCCTTAATGACTATATTAAATTAAATGAGCGATCGCAAAAATTTCTGTGTTTAGATAAAAATTCTAATAGCTTTCATCACATATCAATTAAATTGTGGAATAATTTAGATTATGAAACATGAATAGAACAAACTATAGAAAGTTTAGAAAAAAATTTAAATAATTTATTCTAATAAAAGAGTATACATTAGGGGACGGTAATACAATTCATGCATTCAAAACATACATCCAACATTGAGCACCTACACAAACATTCACACAAACATTGATTATATTATTATATATTNTGCGTTCTTTGTACGACAGCCTAGTCTGCTTCACTAACTCAAAAAGAACAAATTTTGAGATTTCGTGAAGAAAACCAAGATACTAGTAAATTACCATAGATATTCATTCAATAAAAAAGCAAAAACCTGCTGATATAGAAAATGCGATTGGTAGTGTACTTTCAGAAAAAGAACAAGTTAGAATTGGAGTTATTTTATTTATTTTATAATTGCTAAAGTGGTAAGGGGCGAAAACGCTATAATCTAAATACCAAATTTAGAGTTGTGTATAAAATTGCATTACTAAGAAATGCTTTATTTGCAGAATCAACAAGATCTTTAAATGAAAACACTCCATTAAACCGCGATCATGTGGATGACTTTAGTCCTGACTTAATTCAATGTTTATCTAATCTTAATGACATGGCTTTTCCCTATATAATTTTGCGTCATTTATGGTGCATAATTTGAGGTAGTTCCTGACAAGTTTTTCTGTTTAAGTCAATATAAATTGTGAGATTTATTTCTACTGGCGATTGACTTTGATAAAGTCATAGAAAATTTTTCAAACTGCAAAACTGGAAAAAGTGCTCTAATAAAAATAAATGATATTAATTGCAATTAATAAAGAGAAAACAGTTGTTGCATTCTTTAATGGTAGTTTAATATAAATTTATGCTATATGAAATTTATTTATCCAATGCAATGTTTTTATATCCATATTCTATAATTATGTGGATGGCAGTAATCATTTCATTTCTTATGATGGCNATTATATATTGTACATATTAATTTGTAGTTATTTGTTCATGTTTATTTTTTTGTCAAGTGTTAGTTTGTAGATCTTGTATACATATATTAGGTAATGAATTTGTTCTGATTATTATTATTATTATTATTAACTATATGTACATTGATTCATTAGCATCTTTCTTTAGATGATTTGTCGATAAATGATTGGAAGAAACAAAAGTTTCATCAATTGTTCTAATTGGTTACCAAAAATTTCGCTTTTTATAAGTTTTCCAAGCACACTAATTCATTCCATTTTACACTTTTGGTGAGAATTGTTTTCTTATTTATTCTTATTTTATTATTTCGGGAGTATATATAAAGATTGATTCATTTGATATCTAACAAAAACATTTCAGAAAATACTTTTCTAAATTTTACAATTCAGCTCACTCCTTTTAATTCATTTATGGATAAAAATATTCGAAGATTTATCCTGAGTTTGAGTAGACACTCAAGAACTGAGGATCACATCGGAATAGGAGCTTCAAATGGGTCGGATCTAAATTGTTAAAATTACTGTCTTTGAGTGAATAATCGTATAACTCATTATTCGAAGTCTTAAGGTGATTTCCATTGATGTTTTATTTATAATCTTCGGCGGTTTACACAAAAATAAATTGGGTTTAAGTATTTATAAATCTAAAAACCTAGGTTTTGGTTTTTTAGCCAGCTACTATGGATATATATTAAAAAAATAAAATTCATGAGAATTATGTCTTTTTAAATTACAATTTGAGTTAAGTTGATAATCACTTAATGCAAAATTATTCTTCGAATTTTCCAGTATATTGGCATTAGTTCCAAGAAAATGGAAAAGCAAAACTCGATTTTAATATTTTTCTCGGTTTGATTTTGAGTAAAATCCGCGTACAATAAATCGAAAAGTTTTTTCATCTAAATGTCCAACTTGTTGTTAAAGAAATGTACGTAGTGATGTTTTTATAAAAATTTTATTCACATAAATTAGACATTAATTCCCTATTTGTTTGCAGTTTCTGACACTTGTTTCAAGCAGTAATGAAGATTATCCAAAACGTTCATGTATTTACTGGTATGAATTGCATAGCAAGCTAATAGAAATCAAATGCAAATTTAAAAGAAGAACTTTCTTGGTAAGAATTTCCTAAATTTTAATCTGTCTTCCTCAGGTTATGATCATTGATATAATTTAGGCTTAAATTTTTTTTTAATTTAAAAGTCTTAGAAATAAGTCTTATATACATGTACAATATATTTCATATTATTATTAACACTAGAAAAGCTGTTACTCATTGATAAAAATTACATCTGTTTGTTCAAACGCGAAAGTTATGGAATAGAAACAAAATTTCTAAAAATAGAAAATTCAATGAGATTATCAACATATTTGAACGTATATGTACCTCCTAGTGTTTTTGCTGACAGAATAATGAAGCAAAGAAAAAGTGCTCACAGGCATTCCTAGTGTTTAATACGTGAATTTCATGATTTTTAACTTATTTTTGGCTAAAATTGTATGTCGCTTTATAAAAACTTTATGATTTTTGCATACATCATTATATACATATTGTGCAATCTCTTCCATTTTAACCTATCATGGTATGGAGTTGCAACCCAATTCATAAATTATATTATATAATGATTATTCATATAAAAAGGTCCACGTTCTGTGTTTTAGCCTTCATATATTTTGATAATTAGTTTGAATTTCGAATTTGAAAAGCTTTGTTTTTTTGGCAGAAACTCCGAAATAATTTTTTTTTCAAGTGATTCTCAAGTAATGATCGTAGTTTGCTTTTCTTGAAAAAACTTAATTTTTTTAACGATCAATTTTTTAGAGTTGATTTATATCTTAATATCGAAAATTTAATCTTACTACACTAAATGCATAAAAACAGACGCATGACTTGCTCAATGCTTATATATATATATATATATATATATATATATATATATATAATGCCACTTGATGAAATGTAATTAGTAAGAAAAATGCAAATTGTCCTTTTTAGCGAAATGTTCAGACGTGTAATAGAAGTGTAGAAATTTATGATTTTACCAGATAATATTCAAAATAATAACTTTTGTAGAAATTTAAATTCCTCTGTGTTTATATAGATTCTTAAATAATTTTTTGTTGTGAATAATTAATTCAAGCAACTAACTTTTACATTAAAGGTTCATAAAATAATATTTAGTGGACTAGGTTATGCTTGGTGTCATATTTGTTGTCATAAATAGATATTATATAAACCTTTCAATGTCTTAAATAAAATTGAAAGTACTCTTAAAGAACTAATTAGTGACCAGAAATATCTTGATAGAATTATAATAAGTCTTTTTTGCACAAATTTAAATAACAATACAAAGCTGTTTAGGAAAATACTATATAAGAATTATAAAATTGTAAACTGCTAATATCTTCAAATTCGTAATTTAAAAAATTGTATGCTTAGAAAAATGAACTCAACAGACATTCAAATAAAGACATACTTTGCATATAGTCTGGCTGAATTCATAACATTTATTGGAATTGGTGTGAGTTTTCTAGGCATGATGCTTAACACGCTTACATGTCTAACTGCAAATCAATTTAAGCCTCAAAACTCTTCAATTACTTTTATTAAGTGTCAAGCTATTTGGGACACCATTTCTGTTATTCAAGACGGCATAGTAGAACTTGCAGGCAAACGTTTCAATTACAACCTAATGAATCTCAATGATCTTACTTGCAAGGTATTCACTTTCTATTACATCACTCCATTGTATTATCAGAATTAGAAAATTTTCTAAATTGTTAGAGAAATATGAAATTCTTTATCTAATATTCTAATAGCTAGAATAATGAATGCATTGCACTTATAATATCATTTTCATATTATTGGTAAAGAGTACTTAATAACTTTTATCCTCTAATTCGGCATTTCATGAAATACATTTGCAGATTTTATTAGCTTTATACTTACAAAAGTATATAAAACAACCGTTATATCTATGTAAATAAAATACAATTTTAGTATTGATTCTATTTATTTTTTCCTAAAAAATGAAAATTTACTGATGATAACATATAATTAAATCCACTTTTCAGGGTACATGCTAAACCATTTATCAAATTAATTTTGCTTTCACAAAGCAGAAAGTATGAAAGATTTTTGAATATGCAAAATGATTCTGAATGTTTAAAAATAATAGCATTATTACATATATTTAGGTATGAGTGAATTTTCAAAAAATGCAGCAAAATCAATTTTTATGATATACTAATATATTTTACTAATACTATATTTTAGAGAACAGTTAATGTGCATAAAAAATTACATGCAATAGAACATTAGTTTGATTTACAACAAGAACCTAGTTCATTTTCAAATGTAGTTACTTGTAAAATAATTTTTATTATTTTAGTTTATTACTTCCTAGAACACCGTGTCTAATTTGGGAAAAATTTGTAAGCTTAACTCGAATTCTTAAATTCACAAAAATAAATTCATTGATTGAAATATTTTTAAACAAAATACTTGAAAAAATTTTTATGACATTCAGGTTAAATAATCCCATTTTTGTATATAATGTTTACAATTGAAGGAAAGGTTATATACGCAGTATATATAAATTACTTATCTATAACATTTAAATTAATGATGAATTTAATATTGAGATATAATACAAAATATAATTGCATTAAATTTTTACGTATATTAATTACTTGCAAGTAGAATGCATTCTTTGCCAATTGGAAGCTTGTTTGCGAAGCTCAGCATTGATTTTTTTTTGAAATTTTAACTTTGCTAATTTGAAGTAAATTACATTTATTTTACTTTAGATACTTCTTTTCCACAGTTGGGGTAGCACTTTCACAGCAATTTTCCATATGATGTTTCTTGCATTAGATCGTGTAACAGCAATCAGCTTTCCTGTTTGGTATAAACAGTTTAGCAAACCACAACTGGCTTATAAAATTAGCACTGGAATCGCACTGTTTTCGTATTTCGTTTGTTCACCTAATCTAAAGAAATTTGCAATTGTCAGAGGAATCTGCACACTGAATGCGACCAGCCAATTCAAATTATTGTACGCTGGCTTCTATGTGACATTCTTTGCTTTTGGCATGCCATTTACCACTGTATTCGTATCCAACATCTATTTTATTTATTCTTTGCATAATCTTCGGAAGCAGAGCACGAATGAAAACCGTTTGACAATGATGTTGTTGACAAACAACATTGTTTTTTGTGTAATCATGGCTTCTGCTGTTTTCCTACACGCGTTCATTTTCAACTATAGAGCTGTTACTGCAAGTGATAAAGCGGTTGCGCTTTTAGCCAACCAAACAAAACTTGCACTTCTCAATATCAACTCTTCAACCAACTTTATATTTTATTTCATCAGTGGTCCAATGTTTAGAACTGCGTTTTTTAAAATCTTTAGATATTGATAGCTGCATTCGCAGAGCATTTTAGTGTTTTCAGATAATAAAACCTAAGCAACTGCCATATCACTCAAAAATACATCAAAGTATATATATTTGTTATGGCAAACCGAATTGCTAGTTACAAAACTAGAATCGTTCATTTATTTCTTTTGTGCTTGACTGAATAGGGACAAAAATTTTGTCAATTTAATAGAATGCCAATAAAAAAACCCTTCCTTTTTATAAATCAATATTTATTGTTGTCATTTATCAGCAATTTATTAACATTTTGAATGAGGCTATGTACTATGCTATTTTTCAAAAAACTCATCAATATTGCTCATACATATGTATTGACAATACTTTTATTTTACACTGTATTTACATTATTATATCTTTTAGCAGCCTTGTATTTTATGTACGCTAAATTACTTCGAAAGTTTTGAAGTTCACAANTTTAAAATCTTTAGATATTGATAGCTGCATTCGCAGCGCATTTTAGTGTTTTCAGATAATAAAACCTAAGCAACTGCCATATCACTCAAAAATACATCAAAGTATGTATATTTGTTATGGCAAACCGAATTGCTAGTTAGAAAACTAGAATCGTTCATTTATTTCTTTTGTGCTTGATTCAATAGGGACAAAAATTTTGTCAATTTAATAGAATGCCAATGAAAAACCCTTCCTTTTTATAAATCAATATTTATTGTTGTCATTTATCAGATATTTATTAACATTTTGAATGAGGCTATGTACTATGCTATTTTTAAAAAAACTCATCAATATTGCTCATACATATGTATTGACAATACTTTTATTTTACACTGTATTTACACTATTATATCTTTTAGCAGCCTTGTATTTTATGTACGCTAAATTACTTCGAAAGTTTTGAAGTTCACAAACCCTCCACGAAGACTACCTCTATGTCTGCTTTAGGAGCACTACGCTTCAAAGCATTAGCATTAGCACACAAATAACAATTCTATAATAGAAAAAACTCAATTATTGGAGTGCATTTATTGTATTTATTAGTGTTTAGCGTTTACTGTATAATAGCTCAGTGTCATTATATTAATTTTCTGAGATATTATTATGGCTAAAATATAATTAAAACCTTATTATTTTTAAAATTGTATTAATTCCAAAAACTACTTGCGATATCGTATTGCCCCATATTTGTTCGATTACAATTTTCACAGCTTTGCACCCATACAGAATCATTTTTTCAAAAAGAATCTAATAACAATATATATTAAGATGATTATTAATAGTAAAAAAAATGTTACTCTATAAAGCTAATATTTTATTCAATATATTTAAGGATAATTACACAGCCTATTGATGACAAATTAGATCAAGAAGATCTTGTCGGTGTTATTGAATGGAATTCAATTTTGCTAAGAGTTGGAAATGCATCTCATTTGATTTTTCAAAATTTTCAATCAATCAAAATTTTATGAAGTACGGAACTGTGTAGGAAAATTATTTTTAAAATCTCTAAAATTGGCAGTTTTTTTTCTCGACTCAAAAGGGTTTTTACACCACTTTTGTCCCATGGGTACTCATTTTAGAAAATTTTTGCAACATTCCCGCACCGACTTGCCTCGTTCTACCTTGCCCATTAGTCGATCCGCCCACTTCCCCTGATATGTAAATAGTACTGAATGGCATCATACATCGGAATAAATTTTATTTTTTTAAATTAATTCAATCACCAAATTTTTCCATGTGCAATGACAAGGAAGAACATCCGAAGGACTTGATTTTTGAATGCACAGCACGAATCTCTGTGAAACCCAGAAATTGTAATTCAATGCAAGATCTAATTAATGCAAACAACATTGAAGCTATTATAAATTATTCCATTAAAAGCATAGCAACGCCAAAGGAAGTGTAAAAAAGACATTTGGTTTTATCATTTTTTATTATAATTGTGTGTTATCCAACTGTATATATTTTTTTGCAAACCGTAAAACCGCTTCTTAGATTTCTAACAAGTGTCATTCTTTTTAACGCTTTGTTTTTTGGTTTGTAAGTATGTGTGAACCTGGGTGGTGTCTAGTTTAATGTCTACTATATTTTATTCTTCATGTGTCAACTTAGTCTACGGCCTCTAGTGTGTAGTCGTGTTCAATATCCACACTAACTTGTCCATTTTGTGTAAGTAGTCAACTTTGAATTCTACAGCCTTTAATATCTTCCTATTAATGTTCACAGTATCTGTCCTTGCTTTGTGTTAATTTTATCATTTTTACGGTAGAGGCATTTTGTGTTATTTTTAGGACAGTGATGAAATGAACTTGCGAACAACTGTAAATAGCGTTTAACTTTGGAAATAGAAAAGCAAGAAAAAAAGAATAGTTCCTATTCTGAGTACACCTTTTTGTGTAGAAAAAAAATAAGAAAAGGTATATCTTGAAAACTTAGTGAGATGTTCAGGAACAGAATATTACAATAACAAAACGCTCCAAGCAGTGGTTAAACACTTAAAAACAAATAACATATAATAACATGTCTGTAGGAACAATGTTAGATATATATAATGATTTTTCTGTATGTTATATTTGTTTTACCTGCTGCTTTATTTTTTAGCTATTCCATATCCAACAGGACCCCAGCATTCAAACCGGGCCTAGTTTTTTTGCACTGAACTAGCCCGTGGTCATTTATTAAGGTCAAGCGCAGCCCTTGTCCATTGCTTTGCTGTAATTGCCGGCCAGGCCCATTTTCATCAAAAAATAATGCCCGGTGGCTTTTCCTGATGAATATTTAGGAATATTATGGACCTAACTTTAAATCTATCCCAAAGAGATGTAATGGATTTTACCACATTTGGAAACCTTGAATATTGACAAATCTTTTACAGTGTCGCAAACATCTCTGCTAAAGAGTCGCTTAAATTCCTGCTAATTAACCGGTTGAAGTTTTAGTTCGACTCAGCTGCTTGTTTCTGGATGGGAGCTGGCTTAAAAATTCTACTGCTTGTAACACTAATTTATAAGTAAATTTGCTGCCCAAGGCTGAAAATTTGTGATAAACATTCTAATTTCTCTCAATGAAACAATTTTTTTTGAGTAGCATAGAATTTTGGAGACATCTTTACTAATTTTGAACAATGAGCACTAAAATATTTTTCATAGAAACTACTAAAATTGTAAGATATGCCTGGATTACTTAGGGTAAATAATAATGAGAAAAATGTGTTCTTGTAAAAAACTAAACGTTTTCTAAGTGGTATTTTTTATGCCAAGCTCGACTCGGTTCCGATTTTCCTCATCTTTCAAGCCCACACCTCCCATCCAAAGCACAACCGACACTGCCGCACCCATGACATTGCTACCCGTACAGACTATTCGCGAGTACGGGCAGGTAAACACCTAACCCTTAGCTTACCCGCACATCACTAGTTTGCATACCCGTAAACAAGAATAGAATTTTTAGCTTATAAAAACTTTTCGACTAAACGGATTTTTCATATGCGGCAATTTAGAACGAATTAACTTTTTATAAATTAAACAGAAATTAAAAATCAAAATTTTGCAAAATTTCAAGGCTCATGAAAATAGTAATTAAAAACAAAATAATATTATGAAACGTTTATCGAAGGATTTGCTTGAATTTATTCCTTATCGACACTTCAACATATTTGAAATGAAATCACAAACTATGCTACATTTATTGAAAATCTCAAAGTCAAATTTTATGTTTGTACTTTCGCAAAGCATAGTTTTAAAAAGTGTGTGGTCGGGGTGGGTTGAGATATTATTTTGAAATCAGGTTGAATATTCAAATTAAGTTCATATGTAAATGATATTTCTGTTATTTAAGCATTATATATAACAAAATTATTACAAATCACGCTATTTTTGTACAATTGAATGTAGGCCAGCAAAGATAGCTCAAAAAGTGGCCAAGAATCAAACAAATTGGTATATTTTTCAAACATAGTTTATCTCCTGAATGCTGTCTTAGTGCCTGAAAATAAAACCGAATAAAATAGAAATATTGATAGGGTCTATGACGTTATAATTTAAAATGATCGTTTTTGTTTTTCAAAGGCCATTTTTTATCAATTCAAAAGTTCCCATTTTTGATTAAGTTTGGGTCGATTCTAATTATTGATTTTTTATTTCAGATTTGAAACAAGGCGACTTATGTGATTTGTAAACGAGAAATTAAAAATCTTATCTAAGTTCTTATAATGATTTGAGAGAAAAGGGTTCGAATTCAATAAATAAAACCCCAAGAGAACAAAATATTGATCTGATCACGCAGGGGTCAGAAAAAGTTCATATAAATGGTCGAAATTTCATGAATCCTAATTCTGCAGAAAATGCAGGTTCTAGAAAAACTTGAACGATGACAGCACAAAGCAACATTTCGTTACAAGTGGTGGATATTTTGTTTAATTGCATGGCTGATTGTGTTCTCAGTAAACGGAAGGATTTATTGATACTAAGTTAGAAAAAGTTCGGACATTTTCCTGCAAACCTCGACTTATCAAAAAACGATACAAAACAGCAGTCGTCATGTTTGATGATTATGAAAGTGGGCCATCCAGAAAGGACAGGTACAAATTTGATGTGGAAATGACCATCTTGATGCAACTGAATGAGCGTGATCAGTCCAAAACAGCCTGATGTTACTATTTATGATATAGATTGAAGTTGGTCCATCAGAAATTCCTAAATTTATCAGGCACACCTGTAAAGCGGATGTGATATTTGAATGTGCACTTGTCGCAAGCTAAGAATGCCATGGTCATGTACAAATGGTGGAATAAGAACTGATGAAAACGACAATTATGATAAGTAACATGCATGCTTAAGTGTTCCATTTATTGCTTTTGCCTGGCCTCTATAATTCTCAATGACTTGATGCCATATTACTATTTAGAATCTTAGTAACAAGCTATTTTCCTTTTGCTTCATCTGTTCATCTCTTCTTTTTTTCTTATTCTCATCCAGCTTCAACATTCTGACTTGACCTGCAAACGTCTGCTCTGTAACTTCTAATCCGGTTTCTTCTTTTTTCCATTCTTCCAACATTCTCTTCCTATAACCACTCTCATCTGGTCTGCTTCTTCTGTAACACTGCAATGCTATCCTGTTCTGATCATATGTCCAATTGTGTCGTTGTCCATTGGTCTGTGTGGATCCTATTCTGCCACTTCTCGAGTCCACACTCCCGATTGTGAAATCTGCCTGTTGACCGGAGATTCTTCGCACCCTCTGACCATTTAGTGCCTGCCGGGGACTGAGGGCCTTTTCGCTTCGTTGCACTTTCATTGAAGGTAGGGTCCTCGCAGTCCAACTCTAGCCTTTTACCCCTTGGCCAGTAGAGCCCACATTAATAATTATTATTTTTATCGTTATTATACAGTGTGCAAATAATCTATTATAATTTTGTAAATATATTATATAGTTATTGTGAATGTGTTTTGTAGTTTATAGACTTTTTATGTATTAAGCAAAAAATATATTGCTTTTGACTCTTATTATTATTATTATTACGCGCACTTGCAACCTAATTTAGGTATTTCTAACAATAATAACAACTATGTGTTTGGAAAACATTGTTTTCTAACACTTACAGTAGCATAACTTATACGAAAAATTAGAAATATATTTTCTGAATTACAAAATTGGGTAATACCAAATCAATATGAGAAAAAGTTTCAATTTTCAAAAGCGGGGTTTTCCAAGACAAGAAATCGCCTTTTTTGATTTGAGAAATAATTGATACCTGATCAATTATAATACAATCATTAATAATGAAAGCTTGAAAATTGTAATAAACGTTGCAAAACGCAAGCTCTACAAAGAAGCTCCCCTGTACATTTAGAATAAACTAGTTTTACAGCATTGGTCGCTTTACTGTCGTAATATTCCATTCCGTCATTGGCTGTTACATATTAACTTAAACTTTTTGGTAAGCTAATCGAAGCTGCAGGACATTCAAAAATTATATATTACCAGTATATCTTACTTAATCACACGTGTTTGAAAATTTTTGCGAAGAGTATTGGTAGTAGGATAAGAGATGCATAGGGAAAAACATATTATCCCATTAGAAAAATTTTGTATTCTATATCCTATCTTTCCAATATCACATTCAAAAATATTTATTTTATACAATATGTTAGATGAAAGAATTATAAAAACAGAAATTGGGAAATTTCTCAACTATTAAAAAAATCAAATAGATTGTACAAAACAAACAAAAATGTTCCTAAGTTTGCGGTAAATTGATGAAGAAATCTTCAGTAAAATGAAGTTCTAGCTTACAACTGATACAGATTTTACTTTGTCAGCCATATAAAAATATTGGTTAGTTACAAACAAAGCAACAAAGCGCAAATTTAAACTTTTATAACCTTTAACATACTATTCTCAAATTTTAAGTTTTTGAAATTCTTGTAGAAATAGTTGGGCAGTTTAAGGTTAAAC
Organism: Hofstenia miamia; assembly: GCA_900660155.1. Lineage (NCBI taxonomy): Eukaryota > Metazoa > Xenacoelomorpha > Acoela > Hofsteniidae > Hofstenia > Hofstenia miamia. The sequence goes on along the minus strand of CABFPE010000326.1, from coordinate 626,078 downwards.
CTTTATCCAAAATCGTCCTTGCTTGTCTCACCTATATCCTAATATTACATGATGTCTTCCAGTTATTTAATTGTATGGATTTAATTTATTCTTAGATTTAGCAATAGTGTATATTTCCTTCGGAAATATGTAATCATATATTCTTATTAATGAAATCAAGTAGATAACAGAATAAATGATCAAACAAAAACTTAACTAATATTCAATTCTAATAGAATATTAGAATTGCAAATATATTATTTAAGAAAATGGAAAAGATTTTGAAGGATGCGAATCAGGTCTTTTATAATATAAAGAGTACATGACTCTCTTCCTTTGAATTGTAGGTGGTCCAAATAGCACTTCAGGTTATTTTTGCACAAAATGTAATCGTGTCTAAAATTATTAGTTTCATAAATGTAATTTAGTTTGTAAAATATATAACAACAATTTTTAGTTTTCTATTTTTTCTTGATTATATTAATCTGAAAAATGCGCTTTATATATTTACTAAATACAAACTTTTCCCGGTATATTTTTAAAAAAGAATTTTGCAAGAATAATTAGAATTTTTCTTGAAAAAAAAATAGAAACATATATTATGTTCCAATTTTGCCTACCAATAGACTTGCTGTCACTTTGAATTTAATATATTGCACTTGAGTAAAAGCAATTTTGTGTAAAAAATATTTAAAAAATTTTTAAAAATTGAAATTTCAATAATTTTGTTATTCGTTAATTTCTCTATAATTAAATAATGTGTTGGATTGCTGAAATTAAAAAGTCATTATTTGATTTTCTCAATAATTAGCTTTCAATTTTAATATATTAATAATTAATGATATTAATGAAAATACATTACATCTAATTTGAATTAAAAGAACATTTTATAGAAAAATGAAAATTTTCAAATTGAACTTTTGCGAAAATTTCACTAATCATCATTCATGATAAGTTGTAAATATCAGGCCCGTATCCATGGTGGTTAAAGGTACGAATCCCCTACATGGGAGGTCAGGTGAGCCCTGCCGAACAATAAAGCTAAAAGCAAAATTAGCAATAACCGATAAAATTTGTTAATTCAATTCTTGAAAATTTGCTCTCAATAATGTCATGTATCGCATTTCGCTGCGCTTTGTCACGTTTTTAATCACTTACTTGGTCGCTACTAGATAACCTCTGCTGTCAGAAAATCTCGCGTACACTCATGCATGCAACATAAAATTGAAATGGTGTAAAATCTTGGTAAAATTTAGTTTAAATTTTAAGGAAAGTCGAAATTCCTATCATACTCACCTGAATGTGCGTCGACCCCTTTGGTGATAATGCTGGCCATGAATATACAAGACATAATATATTTCTAACTTAATTTAAGATCATACTCTAACGATGGTATTGTAAATGTTATGGTTTTTTAATAATATTTTTCAGTTAAATGAAATTCCCTACTAAGTGCATGGATAACTAAAAAAGCCTATAGGCTACTCCAATGAAAATGTTTGTTTATGTTTATCTAAGTTAATATATTACAATTATGTAATTATATATATATATATATATATAGTACCCTGCGCTTTAGAGCCCCACACGTGAATGAAATATTAGATAGACACATTTTCTTGTAGTTATTAGAATTTAAATATAACAGCATTATAATAAATTTGGCTCAAGAATTATTCCTTGAGAATTTTTTAAAAAATCAATGTTCATATTATATGTAAAATTCATTTAAATTATCATCCTATACTAAGACTAAAACATACGACTTCGTTTGTGGTAAATGAAGTATTAACCAAAGAAAATTTGTGTTTTGGCTGCAAACAGCATACATTCTTTACAAAGAGTTGAAGCTGAAAATGAAAAAATAGTCTCAAATCAAAATTTGATCCATTTTTGGAAGATCATTTATCTCAATTTGCAAAGGCAGTATTTCATATATATATATTCTACAACAATTTATTCATTTATTCAATTGTATAGTATTATCGTAAGATCAATCCAAGACATCTCTTTGTGATAGATGAATTTATGTTTTGTGGTATCCAAAAACCAAAGGTGAGCCGGTTATAAAATTTTTTGAATTTTATTAAAATTTTTGAAATGATAGGCAACGCAAACTAATGTTAGAAACTTTAAATTCAAACATAATTACAATTGCTGACTACAGAGTATAATATAATAGAAATGTCAGAATCATGTCAGGAAAGTACAGTGGCGTTTAAGTGAGAATTGAAAACAGAATTTTGTTGTCGAATTTGCTCCCTGTTCCACACATTCTTTGAATTTTATGGGTATATTTTGTGCAAATGCTGCTTAGGTGCTGCTTTTTTATGTGATTAAGAATTCTACACTTTTTTTCATTGTCTACATATAGATAGGAGGTACGGTCTCAACAACAATCAAAAGAACTGTTGAAAACCGTTGTCAATTACCTGATGGTCTCTCGATGTCATGCAAATGTACATTACATATGAGGAATAAAAAAATATGTTCAGCATTGGCAAATATGAATATTACAAAAGTTAAAGGTCATGAATGATTTTCATTGAATTCTACAATGAAAATTTTGAAGCAGCATTTCCTTACATTCCTTACTTTTCCAATTTTTGCAACAAGCAAATTGTTTCAATCAATATTTGATTTTACAAAGTGCGTTCTTTGTACGACAGCCTAGTCTGCTTCACTAACTCAAAAAGAACAAATTTTGAGATTTCGTGAAGAAAACTAAGATACTAGTAAATTACCATAGCTATTCGTTCAATAAAAAAGCAAAAACCTGCTGATATAGAAAATGCGATTGGTAGTGTACTTTCAGAAAAAGAACAAGTTAAAGTTGGAGTTATTTTATTTATTTTATAATTGCTAAAGTGGTAAGGGGCGAAAAAGCTATAGTCTAAATACCAAATTTAGAGTTGTGTATAAAATTGCATTACTAAGAAATGCTTCATTTGCAGAATCAACAAGATCTTTAAATGAAAACACTCCATCAACCGCAATCATGTGGATGACTTTAGTCCTGACTTAATTCAATGTTTATCTAATCTTAATGACATAGCTTTTCCCTATATAATTTTGCGTCATTTATGGTGCATAAATTGAGGTAGTTCCTGACAAGTTTTTCTGTTTAAGTCAATATAAATTGTGAGATTTATTTCTACTGGCGATTGACTTTGATAGTGCAAAACTGGAAAAAGTGCTCTAATAAAAATAAATGATATTAATTGCAATTAATAAATAGGAAACAGTTGTTGCATTCTTTATTGGTAGTTTAATATAAATTTATGCAATATGAAATTTATTTATCCAATGCAATGTTTTTATATCCATATGTGGATGGCAGTAATCATTTCATTTCTTATGATGGCTCAGGGCCCCGAAAAGCTTTAATCCAGCTCTGTATATATATA
>CABFPE010000326.1:590565-608381 GCA_900660155.1 Hofstenia miamia | reverse complement strand
CAGTAAATTTTTTAGTGAATGTATTAATGTTTTTTTCTCTCCAGATTTCACAAAACAATTATGGTGGCATAGTCAATAGAGTCCTGATGAAATTGCCACTTTGCTGATCCCGATACCGGATCCATGCTACTGATAGTGTTCAAGGATAACTAACACAACGTGAGACAGGATCAATACAATACTGAGAGCTGAGACCAAATTTTTAATTTCAACTAAGACTGTGACCATTTTGATTTAATATTCGATATTATGTTTTACTTGCTAAACTTGAATATGTCTGCAATATCTCCATTCAATATTCTGTTTGATTAATAATGCATAATATTGCACATTTAATTTTAGCATGGGGCCACAAATAGGTGTATCTATATATTAATATAAAATTTGATACATTAGACAAATTAACGTATTTCTATGTGAATTCGAAGAAACTCACACTAGAGGTTTTGATGATAACTTAAAGACTGAAAAGTGTATGACGAATCAAAATGTATCATGTTTGAGTGAAAAATATTAGGCAAAAATTGAGGTGAAGATCTTCAGTCCCCCTCATCAGAAAATTCTAGATTCGCCATNTGTATTAAGATGAACACGGACAAGCATATCAACTTTCTTAATGAAAAGTTCAACATTTTTTAAAATGACTTAAAATTTTTCTATTTCAGATTCTTAAAACTGGGGATCTATGCAAATGGGGCTTCTGAATTCTCTCCCTACCTGCTAATTTTTTCTTCAACATTAATTAATAATTATTTGTTTGGATTGTTGGATAGTCGATGGATTACTTCAGCACACACGTAATTTCAAATATTTACAGAGGAAGTTTAAGTCTGGTGACCTTGATGCCAGTGTACCTTATGAATTTAAACAATAAAACGCAAGTTACTTCTTGAATTGCAACAAAATGATAATGGGCAAAATCCAATTGCCAATCGTATTCTGCAACTTTTTGTCTACTGCATCTTTGAAAATACTAGAAATTTAAAAATGTGAAACAATTCAAAACTTGCATGACTACAAACAACCTGCCTAGAGACCACCCTGGTGCATGATTATATTGAATTGTAATATGTAAACAAAATATTAATTAAAAAAAATTTTGAGAAATAATAAAATTGTTTTCTAACAGACCAATTGATTATAAATATGCAAAATTATAGTAGAGAAAAAGAAATAAGCCCTAGATTAAGTTCCGTAAAATGTAGTCTCGCATCACATAGAACAATGTATTAGATTTAAATTTAAGCTAAAACTATAAATGTTCAATTTTAATTAACTAATTAACGTAACGTTCATGCCTAAAACTTTGTTCACAACATTGTAATTTAAACAAATTCTTTGTTGCCAAATGTTAATTTAAGTTTATTAACAAATATGCTGTTCATGAAATTAAATCTTACTATAGCTATATCATAAGAATGCTATATAACTTGCATTTGATGAAACGAATCGATGGAAACATGCTGGATTTATGAGCAGATTCTACAATTAATAAAGCTGCTTTTTAGCAATCATTAATTTTTTAGCAAGTCATCTATTTCTACCAAAGAAAATTTTAATTAAGAGAATATATTCTATTCCGTGATTAATTCTCTTAGCAGATGCAATAATCATTAAACACAGAGTTTGTGTTCATGAAACCAAATAGGAGAAGTTTACCACTTCGATGGTTCTTAGGTATACATATAGATTAAATATTCTTTTCGTATCTTCCGGGATGGACATTTGATTGTCAATCAAATTCATCGATATTAGACTTCCGTACCATTTATTTGGCAAGTACTTCAGAAATTGCATAGTATTTACAAATAGACAAAATGTATCAATCAATATTTAAATAATAATATAAGATGTATAAGATGCATTTATGTATATTTTAAGTGAACATAGAATTTTATAATTTTTTTATCTCATAAGTTATTTCAAAAATAGTTTCCTTACGGTAAAGCTAAAGCACTACACTTCTTTAATATTAACTTTACAAAAAACATTTTGCTAAACTGCTAAAAATTCAAAACTTAATGTCTTCTACATATTGAGGTATGCTATCATTGCTTGCGATTTACATATTATACACAATCTTTTGTTATTGTTTACTTTAACTCCATTTAAATAATATGAATTGTTTAACATTAAAATATTGTTTTAAATTCAATACAGATCCAAAAACTATTAGGTCCCAGTTTACATCTTCACATGAAATATTTCAAAATTTATCACAACCAGGCAGTATCCAATTTCCTTTATTCCAAATGCTGGACCACATTGAAAATTTGTGAAGAATAATGCTCATATATATTTTGCATACACAGCTTCAGTGAAGATTTCATCCTTAACATAATATATGTCAATCAACATATTTAAATGTGTGGTGAATCCAAATTGCTTGAATTTATATGCGAGTGTAAAAAATTCATGATTCATTGATGAAATCTACAAAAAAGAGTTAGATTTGTTATAGATCACTGTTTTTCACGCACTAAGTGTTGGCTGAAGCAATAATTAACCAATTTTTTCAGGTGTTCACCAAATACTAATAAAAACTCTACATAGATTCTGAAATTATATATATATATATATATATATATATCAATCATTCTTTAGTTATTTCTTGAAAAGTGACACAAAAATACCTTAAAATGTTTTTGTATTTGTCAATTTATAACAGAAAAATACATTGTGTAGATATGTACAATATATATTGTTAGCATATAATACCTAAAAATACTTAGATTTACTTCAAAAATCTTTTCCATAAATTTTTGATGCCAAATTAAATGTGCTAGAATAATTACATTTGACTGAATGCAGCTAATTGCATTCCTCTAGTTATGCAATGCAAATGCAGTTCACAATATATGGTTTCATAATTTATAAAAGGATATTATGAAATATTACAGAATATTGATAATATTCTTCCACAATTCACATTCAAAGTATGGTTGCAACATTTATTCTATTTTAAATTTAAAATTACCAATAGATGCGTGTGGTACATTACATAACTACTTCTTGTAAGAATAATAATAAACTAATTACTGTTTGCGTTCATTACAGTTCTTAAATTTAAATTGGTGTTACAAAATAAAAATTATTATAAGATTTAGCGCATTACCTTGTACGGAAAAAATTCTGGTTAGATAAAATTTCAATTTAGACGATTATTTATATCATTATTGCAATTTACATTATAGAATAATATATCTACAAAAATATTGCACAATAAGTGCTACTAAAAATATACTGCACTTTGTNTATATATATATATATATATATATATATATATCTTTCAATCATTTTTTAGTTATTTCTTGAAAAGTGACACAAAAATACCTCAAAATGTTTTTGTATTTGTCAATTTATAACACAAAAATACATTGTGTAGATATTTACAATATATATTGTTAGCATATAATACCTAAAAATTACTTAGATTTACTTCAAAAAGCTTTTCCATAAATTTTTGATGCCAAATTAAATGTGCTAGAATAATTAAATTTGACTGTGTGCAGCTAGTTACATTACTCTAGCTATGCGGTGCAAATGCAGTTCACAATATATGGTTTCATAATTTATAAAAGGATATTATGAAATATTACAGAATATTGATAATATTCTTCCACAATTCACATTCAAAGTATGGTTGCAACATTTATTCTATTTTAAATTTAAAATTTCCAATAGATGCAACTGGTACATTACATAACTACTTCTTGTAAGAATAATAATAAACTAATTACTGTTTGCGTTCATTACAGTTCTTAAATTTAAATTGGTGTTACAAAATAAAAATTATTATAAGATTTAGCACATTACCTTGTACGGAAAAAATTCTGGTTAGATATAATTTCAATTTAGACGATTATTTATATCATTATTGCAATTTACATTATAGAATAATATATCTACAAAAATATTGCACAATAAGTGCTACTAAAAACATACTGCACTTTGTAAGCATTGAAACATTTGACGTCATTACACATAATATCTATCAATCCAGATTTTCAATGAAAATATAGAGAAAATAATTCATTATTTTTCCCTTAATTTTTCAATTAGATTGAGATTTTAAATGAATATAATATATTCATAAATCGCAAATATTTTTTGCATGCAATTCATAATCAATTTTGCCCGATTCTGCAGATCATCTGTATATCTTATTAATGAAGAATGTACATCTAGTAGAAAAATTAATTTCGCGAATCTGATGTGGTCAAGGATTTACCGCAGAGCATTTTGAAGAATACCTCTCGAAATGTTGGACCACTTACAAAGTAAAAAAGGAAATTAACGGAAGAGTTTGTTATAAGCAAAACTGATTTTATCTCATTAATTAAACGAACAAGATCTTTATCTTGTTGAGTTTTCTGTTTAAAGTTGTATATAAAAGCAAGCAATACCGCAGATGAAGCTAAAATGCAACAGTATCCAATACTGTTAGTTAAAAGCATAACTGTAAGTCGATATTCTGTCATGCTGCCACTTTTCCTTTTCTTTAGAAAATTGATAAAATATAGATTTGAGAGAGACACTAGTGCAAATGGTACACCGAACAGGAAAAACGAAGTGTGGATACCTACATACCAATACTTAAATGATGCACTACCAGTAAGAACACATACTCCGTCTATAACTTTAAACTTCAGTAGATGTGGTGAATTAAGTCCATAGCAAAGCATTACTGTGAACAAGCTTATTTTGTAGCCCAGCTTAGGAGTGCTGTTCTTTTTATACCAAACAGGAAAACGTATTGCAATCACACGATCCAATGCTAAGAATACAACATTGTATGAAGCAACGAACGAGCTTCCCCAACTATTAAAGAACAGTACCTAAACGACAGTATTCAGCATTTGCAAACATGTTTGTACATATTAAAAGAAATTGATATTGCCAGCAGAAAGCTTAATTACGTCATTTCAATAAACCAATAAAGGTGAATAAAAAAAATTACATCACTATTGCAAAAAAAGTATTTAACCTTTGAATGAATGTATCTTGGAAAATCATTGTGAAATAAAAGTGTTTACTCATTGATTGAATTTCTCTGTGACATAGTCAATTACAAAAGTGCAGGTCTTATCCTGTTAGTCTTATAAAAAATGCATGAAAAGTGACATTTTAGCAGCTCATAATAAAAATAAAATGAGTAGTAATGGCATAGATCAATTCCTATAACTGGCAAACATTTTTCAGGCTAAATCAATTTACCCAACCCAATTATTGTCATATGCATATTAGCATATAAGAGAAGATGAACATTACATATATAAATAAATGTAAATATAAAGTACTATTGGCTTTCAAATTTTTCATTTCAGAAAGTATATTGCTGCTGAATTGCATTGGGTTTACAATAAACTATTTGCAGCCTTTGGTAAATTGGAAAAGTGCAGTTATTATCAAAAATATGGTAAAAATGACGTATTATTTCACAGCGAAATTTTCGAAATAATTTGAAATTAAAATTAAATAGAAAAACTGTAAATTAGCTAAATTAGGAAATTTAAATGGAAGGATTTCTTATGTACTTAAAAGTATTTCACAACAATAATTTACACTTAGCACATTTAAAATGTTATTATGCAAAAAAGTGTAAATGCATTCTGAAAAGCTTGAATCTTTCACTGCTTCTGAGAGAAATTTTTACTGAAAAAATTGAACTGCTAAATTTAGACAAATTTAATTTGTCTAAAATTTTGAAGAAATTATGAAATTAATATGATAACATAATATTAGTGAAAATAACAAACTATTTAAATCTTGCCTTGCAACTGAAATGATTGAACTTCGGTAGATTAAAGTTAAAATAATTTCCTGCAAGATCAACGTAGCCATCATTGAGATTGGCAATAATGTCCCAAACTGCTTGCAACCTTATCAAAGTAATTGACGAATTTTTCAATTTGAAATTGCTGGCTGTCAGAAATAAAAACACGTTCAACAACATGCCAATTGAGCATATTATTAGACCACTTAAACTAACAAAGTTCATCAATCTGTTGATGATATGTTCTTCAGTGTCATAGTTTGTTGAATTTAGCATGTCTAAACGACAAGAAAAAATCTACTTTATAAATTATGAAATAATACACTTAGTTGTTGGCAATATACTAATATATATATATATATATATATATATTTATTTANAAAACGTATTGCAATCACACGATCCAATGCTAAGAAAACAACATTGTATGAAGCAACGAAAGAGCTTCCCCAACTATTAAAGAACAGTACCTAAACGACAGTATTCAGCATTTGCAATCATATTTGTAGATATTTAAAGAAATTGATATTGCCAGCAGAAAGCTTAATTACGTCATTTCAATAAACCAATAAAGGTGAATAAAAAAAATTACATCACTATTGCAAAAAAAGTATTTAACCTTTGAATGAATGTATCTTGGAAAATCATTGTGAAATAAAAGTGTTTACTCATTGATTGAATTTCTCTGTGACATAGTCAATTACAAAAGTGCAGGTCTTATCCTGTTAGTCTTATAAATAATGCATGAAAAGTGACATTTTAGCAGCTCATAATAAAAATAAAATGAGTAGTAATGGCATAGATCAATTCCTATAACTGGCAAACATTTTTCAGGCTAAATCAATTTACCCAACCCAATTATTGTCATATGCATATTAGCATATAAGAGAAGATGAACATTACATATATAAATAAATGTAAATATAAAGTACTATTGGCTTTCAAATTTTTCATTTCAGAAAGTATATTGCTGCTGAATTGCATTGGGTTTACAATAAACTATTTGCAGCCTTTGGTAAATTGGAAAAGTGCAGTTATTATCAAAAATATGGTAAAAATGACGTATTATTTCACAGCGAAATTTTCGAAATAATTTGAAATTAAAATTAAATAGAAAAACTGTAAATTAGCTAAATTAGGAAATTTAAATGGAAGGATTTCTTATGTACTTAAAAGTATTTCACAACAATAATTTACACTTAGCACATTTAAAATGTTATTATGCAAAAAAGTGTAAATGCATTCTGAAAAGCTTGAATCTTTCACTGCTTCTGAGAGAAATTTTTACTGAAAAAATTGAACTGCTAAATTTAGACAAATTTAATTTGTCTAAAATTTTGAAGAAATTATGAAATTAATATGATAACATAATATTAGTGAAAATAACAAACTATTTAAATCTTGCCTTGCAACTGAAATGATTGAACTTCGGTAGATTAAAGTTAAAATAATTTCCTGCAAGATCAACGTAGCCATCATTGAGATTGGCAATAATGTCCCAAACTGCTTGCAACCTTATCAAAGTAATTGACGAATTTTTCAATTTGAAATTGCTGGCTGTCAGAAATAAAAACACGTTCAACAACATGCCAATTGAGCATATTATTAGACCACTTAAACTAACAAAGTTCATCAATCTGTTGATGATATGTTCTTCAGTGTCATAGTTTGTTGAATTTAGCATGTCTAAACGACAAGAAAAAATCTACTTTATAAATTATGAAATAATACACTTAGTTGTTGGCAATATACTAATATATATATATATATATATATATATATATTTATATACTATATATATATATATATATATATATATCTTTCAATCATTCTTTAGTTATTTCTTGAAAAGTGACACAAAAATACCTTAAAATGTTTTTGTATTTGTCAATTTATAACAGAAAAATACATTGTGTAGATATGTACAATATATATTGTTAGCATATAATACCTAAAAATACTTAGATTTACTTCAAAAATCTTTTCCATAAATTTTTGATGCCAAATTAAATGTGCTAGAATAATTACATTTGACTGAATGCAGCTAATTGCATTCCTCTAGTTATGCAATGCAAATGCAGTTCACAATATATGGTTTCATAATTTATAAAAGGATATTATGAAATATTACAGAATATTGATAATATTCTTCCACAATTCACATTCAAAGTATGGTTGCAACATTTATTCTATTTTAAATTTAAAATTTCCAATAGATGCGTGTGGTACATTACATAACTACTTCTTGTAAGAATAATTATAAACTAATTACTTTTTACATTCATTACAGTTCTTAAATTTAAATTGGTGTTACAAAATAAAAATTATTATAAGATTTAGCACATTACCTTGTACGGAAAAAATTCTGGTTAGATAAAATTTCAATTTAGACGATTATTTATATCATTATTGCAATTTACATTATAGAATAATATATCTACAAAAATATTGCACAATAAGTGCTACTAAAAACATACTGCACTTTGTAAGCATTGAAACATTTGACGTCATTACACATAATATCTATCAATCCAGATTTTCAATGAAAATATAGAGAAAATAATTCATTATTTTTCCCTTAATTTTTCAATTAGATTGAGATTTTAAATGAATATAATATATTCATAAATCGCAAATATTTTTTGCATGCAATTCATAATCAATTTTGCCCGATTCTGCAGATCATCTGTATATCTTATTAATGAAGAATGTACATCTAGTAGAAAAATTAATTTCGCGAATCTGATGTGGTCAAGGATTTACCGCAGAGCATTTTGAAGAATACCTCTCGAAATGTTGGACCACTTACAAAGTAAAAAAGGAAATTAACGGAAGAGTTTGTTATAAGCAAAACTGATTTTATCTCATTAATTAAACGAACAAGATCTTTATCTTGTTGAGTTTTCTGTTTAAAGTTGTATATAAAAGCAAGCAATACCGCAGATGAAGCTAAAATGCAACAGTATCCAATACTGTTAGTTAAAAGCATAACTGTAAGTCGATATTCTGTCATGCTGCCACTTTTCCTTTTCTTTAGAAAATTGATAAAATATAGATTTGAGAGAGACACTAGTGCAAATGGTACACCGAACAGGAAAAACGAAGTGTGGATACCTACATACCAATACTTAAATGATGCACTACCAGTAAGAACACATACTCCGTCTATAACTTTAAACTTCAGTAGATGTGGTGAATTAAGTCCATAGCAAAGCATTACTGTGAACAAGCTTATTTTGTAGCCCAGCTTAGGAGTGCTGTTCTTTTTATACCAAACAGGAAAACGTATTGCAATCACACGATCCAATGCTAAGAATACAACATTGTATGAAGCAACGAACGAGCTTCCCCAACTATTAAAGAACAGTACCTAAACGACAGTATTCAGCATTTGCAAACATGTTTGTACATATTAAAAGAAATTGATATTGCCAGCAGAAAGCTTAATTACGTCATTTCAATAAACCAATAAAGGTGAATAGAAAAAATTACATCACTATTGCAAAAAAAGTATTTAACCTTTGAATGAGTGTATGTTGGAAAATAATTGTGAAATAGAAGTGTTTACTCATTGATTGAATTTCTCTGTGACATAGTCAATTACAAAAGTGCGGTCTTATCCTGTTAGTCTTATAAAGAATGCATGAAAAATGAAATCTTTGCAGCTCATAATAAAAAACAAAACGAGTAGTAATGACATAGATCAATTCTTATAACTGGCAAACATTTTTCAGGCTAAATCAATTTACCCAGCTCAATTATTGTCACATGCATATTAGCATATAAGAGAAGATAAACATTACATATAAATGAAGGTAAATATCAAGTACTATTGGCTTTCAAATTTTCCATTTCAGAAAGTATAGTGCTGCTGAATTGCATTGGGTTTAAAATAAACTATTTTCAGCCATTGGTAAATTGGAAAAGTGCAGTTTATTCTGTTGGTGCTATTGAAATCCATTGAAAAATGAAACATTAGCAATACATTACAAAATCAAAATGGCGGTGAAATTGTCACAAAAATATTATCAAAAAGACGGTTTAAATTACGTATAATTTCTCAGCGAAATTTTCAAAATAATTTGAAATTAAAATTAAATAGAAAAACTGTAAATTAGCTAAATTGGGAATTTTAAATGGAAGGATTTCTTTTGTACTTAATAGTATTTCACAACAATAATGTACACTTAGCACCTTTAAAATGTTATTATTCAAAAAAGTGTAAATGCATTCGGAAAAACTTGAATCTTTCACTGTTTCTGAGAGAAATTTTTACTGAAAAAATTGAACTGCTAAATTTACACAAATTTAATTTGTCTAAAATTTTGAAGAAATTATGAAATTAATATGATAACATAAGATTAGTAAAAAATAACAAACTATTTAAATCTTGCCTTGCAACTGAAATGATTGAACTTCGGTAGATTAAAGTTAAAATAATTTCCTGCAAGATCAACGTAGCCATCATTGAGATTGGCAATAATGTCCCAAACTGCTTGCAACCTTATCAAAGTAATTGACGAATTTTTCAATTTGAAATTGCTGGCTGTCAGAAATAAAAACACGTTCAACAACATGCCAATTGAGCACATTATAAGACCACTTAAACTAACAAAGTTCATCAATCTGTTGATGATATGTTCTTTAGTGTCATAGTTTGTTGAATTTAGCATGTCTAAACGACAAGAAAAAATCTACTTTATAAATTATGAAATAATACACTTAGTTGTTGGCAATATACTAATATATATATATATATATATATATATNNNNATATTTATATTTAAGATTTGCAGACTGCCTATTTAATTAAAAATACTAAAAGTCAGTCCAAAAAAGTATCGAGCAAAAAATATGTTCAATTCAAAGTTTTTCAAATTTATGATAAGATTAATGAATATCAAATAAAGAATGAGTGTGATAGCAGGAAACAACAAAAAGAAAATTAAATATTAACATAGGAACCCAATATTTTAAAGTTTGGGTCAATAAAAATTCTCTATACGAAAAACAATTTTGTGAAATTTTTTATTTGTATTTTTGGAGAAAGATAATTCTTCACATATATTAATAAATTTTAAGATAAATAAACATTGCTCCCAAATACTTTCGACACTATAACCCTATATTTATTCATCAAAACTCAATGGGTTGACTGCCCGTTTTTTGTATGTTTGAAAATAAAATTTACATTTTTAATAAATTGCAAAATATTTTATCTTATTATATAAAAGCATGCTATTTACATACTCCATACACTATCATCAGATATATAAAATACGTTATAATTTGTTTAATTGATTAGGTATAATAGAAAATTCACTTTTAGCTTTTTGTGCTACATTGATTCTATTCAGGTCCTTACTGAAATTGATTTATAATAGTACTTTATGCGCGTATGACTGTGTTCTGGAACATAAATATCCAAGTAATTGTAATAAATTATTTATTTAAATTTAAACAGACTTTTTCCTTCTATGTATATAGGGTCTCTAGAGATCCATTCTCCAAAACAACTACCAATTGTAATTTCAGCATTTTTTTCATCATCGTCTTTCTTAGTAATAAACTGTGATTGAAAAATAGGATTTCGTAAAATGTTATAATTTGTAGTCTTATACGTGAAAAGATTAACGATGCGCAATTCAAGATTAATTCAAATTTTAAAATTCATTCATTTTTGTTTAGATGCAAAATATGAATTTCTCGCATAAACGTAAAAAGAACTCTCTGTTCAATATATCTTAGACAGCCTGTTTATTGCTCTCAGCATCTCTGACTCGGGGGAGGGGAAGGGGCGTAACGTTTGAAAAACTTTTTAGTACTTAAACATATATGTGGATTACATAGATTATCTTTTTCAAAATTTGCCATTTACCTTAAGTTATGCTAAGCAAAAAACAAGTCCTATATTCTAAGATGCACTATTGTGTGAGAAAATTTACTCTAAGCCGGGAGCGAATGAATTTATAAAAGCTATACGCCACTGTGTGATTTATCCAGTTAAATTGTAAAATTGGTGCTGGTTCACTTCATCGTCCAGTCTAAGTTTTTTCGGATTTTATCTTGCAGTTAAATTATGTAAACATCAAATTTGTATATAATACCAAAATTTTTAAATAAGTAAAGCCCAATGTTAGAAAAATTTAATATGCTGATGATAATGTGTTGATCCCAGGGATGTAACAATACTACCCATATGATTTAACTCAGAAAAAACAGGATTTGTTGTACAGTCTTTAGCTACTGGGAAAATCTATGGCATTGCTTGCATATATTGATTGAATAACAAAGGACTTCTTAAATTTGTTCAATATAAAATGAAGTAACTATTTAGGAGGCTGAAACTTCTTAATTATTTTGGACAAGGGAGTTCTAAACATAATGTAATAGTTAAAATTTAGTGATTTGAGAGGGTTAAAAACAGTTAAATATCTAAAGAATATTATTCATTTGAAGAACCAAACCTAAGATGATCTTATAAAAATATATTTAAGCTTTGTTTCTAAATGTTGTGCTTATTACTTCCTCATGCCACTACTCGGCCTTTGAACCTCAATGTACTCAGCAAACCTTTCTCAATCATCATATATTAGCAATCCAACCACAGATATATAGGCAAAATATTTGAGAAAACCGAAAATAATGAAGAAAAACTTATTTAAAAACTGTTCACATGCTACACAATTAACTGCTTAACTTATGATTTAAACCAACGCCATCGCTAATCGAAATCGATCCAATACTTGTCATGATTATATTACTGCAAACATAAATTTGAAATATTGAATTTACACATCATATTGTATGTCCATCTTCTTTAGAGAAATTGAATATGAGTTCTTTGACCGCAAAACACGAAACATGTTGCTAACAATAACAAGATGGCTAACTTAATGCAAAATGTTAGATATTACTTTCATAATGAAAAACGATAACTCGAATGATACTGGCACACCTTGCTTGTGGCAATAGTTCACTATAATTGGTAATTTTAACTTTATACATGCAATTTTATAAAGACCAAAATTCATGAATGTAATATGCGCATGCATGTGTGTATTTTTAAGAATATAATTAAATTGACTACACTCTTTAACCTCTAAATTTAATTTAGAAGACAATAAGAGGAAGAGTTGCTAAAAACTACAATATTATAGAGAAATTTACAAATTCAAAAATACAGTCACACCTCGGTTTTCGAACGTAATCAGTTCGAGAAAGCTGTTCGAAAACCGAAACAATTTTTCTTTGGACCAATAATTAGGGGCTAATACACGCTGCAAAGATGAAAAAAGTCGGATTTACGTAAATAAGAACGAACACGTCTGCTCGGAATGAGCTTTGATCGCAAATGCGCTATGGAGGAAACGTCTTAGCGATTGAGTTCTCTCAGCTCACAAGTATACCGCGTTCGGATAGGCTCGCCTTCTTTCGGTTTGTTCTAAAGCCGAAATTTGATCGAGTTCTGAGACGTAAAATTGTCGAACTTTTTGGTCGAAAACCGATTTGGTCGAAAATAGAAGCGTTCGATAACCAAGGTTTGACTGTATATGAATTAGATTTATTGAATTTTTTATATTGGATTTGAATGCTAACAAATTAAAATGTTTCGCAGAGCTCCTAAGTGCGATAGAACATTTACCTGTGCTTCTCTAACAGACTGAATATTTTTAGAACTCTCTCCAATAAATAGCAAACTTAAAAGCAGCCAATTAAATTCTTCTAAATTCCATTGGCTACATTGTATTATATGCTAAAAGACAAATCCAGGCCAATTAATTTTCCCATCCTAGTTGAAAATAATTGACAACATTTAAGCCTTCCTGTTTGTTGATTTTTCCAAATTAATAGCCAATTTTAATAAAAAAGTGAGAAAAATACATATGTAAATGAAATTTATTGTTAATTGCAATATAGGTGTTTTATTTTCTATTTGTTTTACCCTAATACGCTTTTAATAATCTCAAAGTTGATTAGGTAATAAAGTATTGCATTGCATTACTTAGATGCAACTAATTGAAATAAACATCAATTTTGTCTAAATAGTTCGAAATTTAATTGTTTTAATGCATATGCGTACATATTTTAAAAAATTTAATGTCAAAATATAATCAAAATTGTACAATATTCGGAATTATGTAAAAAAATTGATATTTTCTTTAAGGTCAAATTTTTAGGTCAGATTTTTGGAAGAGAAACAATTTCTCAATGATTTTCATAAAAAGCTCTTTAAACCATATAATTAATACAAATAATTAACAAAATTTTTTAATCGCAAAGGATTTTTTAAAATTTATGAGTTTTGCACTTAAATTGTAAATTAAGTTTAAGTAGGAGGAAATCTCTACATATAAGCCTAGATCCTCATTTCCAATTCGTTTAGATTTTAAAAATATAAATTTCTTGGTTACAAAAACATGGGAAATTATCCCTGCACAATTTTCAACTATTAAAATAGAGATAAGTCGTATTTTGCGCCGGGCTCCGCGCAGGCTAACGCCTTCCCTGCTCAATAATCGCACTAGTGATGTTTTCTCCATTCCCTTTTTACAAATCGATGCAAAATTGGAGCATATCATACTAAAAAATTAATGATTTTATTGTAGCTCTTAGATTTATCAGAATTTTGAAATTTTACTATTGAAAATGCCGCAGAATAAGAACAGTCAGTGCTATATATTATTCCAGAATACAATTTTTATTTCACAATATTATTGAATATTTTAATTTTCGCCGAAACCTGACTACTCATTATGCAACAATGAGAAAGAATGATAGAACAAATTCACTCTAATTTGATGATAGTGATTAATTCATTCTAGTAATGTCAGATTTCTACATTTGTTTTACTTTAGAGTTTCGACTGCACTCCATATGAAAAGCGGAACTAATTAACCTTCCCTGGAAAATTATCATGTTTTTCATGTTTTATCGTGTCATGTAATGTCATGTTTTTTTATGTTTTTCATGTCATACTTTATCATGCTGATATATATATATATATATATATATATATATATATATGCAAACATGTTTTTAGATTTTTATCTAAAATATTTTGAAAAGAGTTCAAAAATCAACATACTTCTAAGATAAACAAAAATCATTGCACTTTCAATATTTTGCATTTTATGTCTTTATGTGATAAAAAATCAAAATAAAATATATTTGTGCTCTACCTGTGTATGCTTGTGTTGTAGTTATCGCACTTTCAAATATCTTATAAATTGCTTTGACTTCAACAGTGTACTGAGTATTGGCTTCAAGGGAATCAAATGTATGTTGATTTTGGATAGTTCTCCATGTACAAGTCTTATAACTTTGATGCAAACATCCTTCAAACTTATCGCTGCTTGATCCAGGAATGATTGAAATAGAAATTGATTCCGTTGTTCTTGAGGTAACCGTAACTGTAGGATGTTCAGGTCCTAAGTAAAAATGATGCATCCATTTTTACAAAAAAACAGTAATTTTAGTAATATACCACAATAATAGAGACTAACCAAATCATGTCTAAAAATTTAATGTCGATTTGGGATTAGAAAACTGATATATTTATAGATGCAACTAGCAAAAAAATATTTATTTCGATATGCACAATCATTAAGATGTGAGTTATTTTCAAGGTTTTTAATTCAATGAAAACCTTTCCAAATATTTATAAAAAATCTCAGTATCCTTTATCTGAGTTGGTTCAGATAGTGTTTTTTATTGTGGTTTTAAGTCTCCTACTCGATTACCTGATTTCAAACTATTATGCTTTTGCTTGAGGTGTGCGGTAAAAAGTCGTGTTTACAAACGTAGAGCACCCAGTAAACTTGAGAAATTTATTGTGGGAATCCGTAATGTAACTCAAAATATCCCTTATGAAGAATTTTGGGATATTGTGAACCATTGGATTTATTGATATGAATTACTTGTGTGAAGAGAACACGGTCATTCCAAACATTTAGTATTCNGTGTACGGGGTTTCGCAGCATAAATGCGTGATTTCAAATATCCCCACAAATAAAAATCGCACATGGAAAGATCGGGTGAGCGCGGCGGCCATGAGACATCTCCAAAGCGTGAAATGACATGATTAGGGAATGCAGCTCGAACAGCAGTCATGGACGCTCTCGCTGTATGAGCGGTGGCCCCATCTTGTTGAAACCACATTGATGCCCCATTGATTCCTCGTCTGCGAAGCTCAGGTAGGAAACAGTCTTCAAACATTCGAATATAGCGGTCTGATGTAACTGTTGCTGTCTCTTCTCCTTCTTCGAAAAAGAATGGACCAAATATTCCGCACTTTCCCAAACCACACCAAACAGTAATAACAAATTAATGGCATCTTAGGCGGGTTTAAAGACTACATTCCTCACTTTTTAATCACTTATCCTTAAAGAGCAAGGGGCGTTCTAAAAACATCCGTTTCCCATGACTCACCCTGTACAATTGACTTTTTTCAGAAACACCAATTTTTCGATACCTTCTTTCAATTTTAATTGAAAACAGAATTTTTACCTAGTGTAATTATATTGTAGTTACATTTTAAAAATTTAATAACTTTTTTCCTATAATATATTTCTATTTCTCTTTTCAGAATTTTAAAATATTATCTTTGGACATTTTTGGTACGAATAAGTTTGCAACAGAACAACGAGTGAAGATAATTGTATTTTACTTTGAAAATGGAATGTCAATTATTTCAACGCAGCGATCGTATATGCACTATTTCAATGTTTAACATCCCCTAATAGTCCTGTAATAATGAACTTAGTGACGCGTTTTCAAAAGTATTGCTCTGTAATAGATAGGTCTAGAAGCGGACGAGTTCGTTCAGTACGTACACGTGAAAATACTGAAGCCTTGACCCGTAGCATTGAAAAGAACCCAATCACATCCACTCGAAAGCGTTCTCAAGAACTTGCCATTTCAAAGAGTTCTCTGCAGCACATTCTTGAATATGTACCCTTACAAGATTCAATTAGGGCAATCTTCACAACAACAAGACTTTCAGAAAAGACTAAATTATGCTGTCAGCCTTCAAGAAACTGCAAGAAATGACAATGAGTTTATTCACAAGTTGATCATGGGAGATGAAGCTTATTTCCATTTGAATAGACATGTTAATAAGCAGAATACCAGATTCGGGAGCACCGAAAATGCACGCCAAGTTTATGCAAGTCCATTGCATCCGGTTAAATTCACAGTATGGTGTGGAGTAACATCAGAAAGGTGTATTGGACTCTTTTTTGAAGAGGAAAATGAAAATACTGTGATTGTAACTGCTCAGAAATATCGAGACATGCTAGTGAATTTTGTTCAAATTCAGTTAGCAAATATGACAGGGTATTGGTGGCAACAAGATGGAGCAACTACACATACCGCTAGAGCCACAACGCAGTTGTTAGCTGCAATGTTTCAGAATTGAATAATCTCTCTCGTACTTTGGATTTTGAATGGCCTCCACGTTTTCCTGATTTAACAGCAGTAGACATTTGGCTTTGGGGATTTCTTAAAGACAAAGTGTTCGCAAATAAGCCCCAAACTATTCAAGAACTTAAGGCAAACATTCGTCAGGAAATTCTTTCCCTACAACCTCAGATGTTAAGAACTATCATGGAGAATAGCATTTCTTAACTAAGTCAGAACTAACTTACACTCTAAACTTTGTAACAAAAAAATTATTTAAATACAGTCATTTAAGGAAAATATACTTTGTTTTTAAAAAGTAAAGTGACTTTTGTACAACAAACTGTATATATATATATATATATATATGGGCTTTGAATACAAAATTTTTAAATATTTGCAAGGCGCTGGATACAAAAAACATCTATACGGGCGCTAGTTTCTATGGTGGAGTACGCTAGAAACGGGTCAAAAAAATTTCGAAAACACCTGAAGCTCATACATAAGAAATTGACCCTTATTCCAAATGTGCAATGTAAAATTTTTTGGATGAAATGAATTATTCTAGCTTTCCATCAAAAAAGGCACTGGATACTATGCAGAATCGGTAAGTCCGGGTGGTGTATACAAATCTTATAGT
>CABFPE010000326.1:571338-581674 GCA_900660155.1 Hofstenia miamia | reverse complement strand
TAAAATCCAAGATGACCAATTCTTATGGCTTCCAGCCGAAGCAGAGTATCCAGAAGTAAAGTGCATAACCTATTGACTGGTGCTACCCTATTTGTCTCACTTGTTTAATTTCTATCTCACATTGAAAAATACAGATTCTCATTTTCATTGTTATCTCTCAGCTCACTATTAAATAATCTGTAATTGTCAGATATCCGTGCTAGCCAACAGCATGGTATCGTCACAGTGTTAGGTGGTATAAGTGCATGTATGTGTTGAACTACGAATGAGAGGTTTATTATTTCCCTATACATAACCATATATGTAACTTAGTGGGTCCACAATTCGGACTGGATAATCAACAGACCTCCAGAAGCAACTTGTGGCCCCATGCTAGTGAAAGCACTCCTGAATTGTCGCCAATCTTAAGCAATAGTTTTCATAAAGATAAAATATAAATAAAAAATACAACGGTAAAGACAGCAGTTGAGAGTAGATAAAATCTATTCAGCAATCACTACAGTTCTCTTAGGTTTTATTCAAAAGTTTAATCATTACCTGCCTTTGTTTACAAAATCAGATGAGATGTCTACGTAGTTTAAACATGATCAATTTCCTTTCCCTTGTAAATTTAATTTGAGCAATAATAAGCACCACTGAGGGGACATCAAATTAACAATAGCAACCTGAGATCGAAATAAATACTGACGTCATAGTGACATAAAATACAAAATAATTCGTAAGGACTAAAATCGAAAAAGTCCCTGAGCAACTCTACACGACCCCCTTGCTCAAATTAATTTTCAGATAACAGTTGAAGGGCAGGCCCAGACACGATATTTTGAGTGGCCACTATCATCTTCATAGCTAATTCACCATCCCACATTTGGACCTCAGCATAGTGTGGCTCTCATGTGATCTGCATGAGTACTTCTCATTGGGTGACTACTTCATCTTTCAATTGCTTAAATTTAATGGTTGGCATCCGGTTACTGACAGGACAATTCCTTCTTAGATTATTTAACTGCCTCATAAAAGTATTGTAAAATTGTTCGTACAGTCGAAGACCCTTTAGGGCTATCATCAGCATCATCATTGCATCAGTGTCAGACGTGTGTGCGTCTTTGGCACTAATCTCAGTATCTGGATAGAAGTGTAGAAATACCTGTCTCAAGGACCCCATCGTAGTTGCATGATCTATAAACAGCAAACAGTACTCCTGAACTTGACCAAGCGTCATCTGCTCTGGGTCAGACACATTGGCTCTTAGCATCATGATGAAATTGGGGATCTAGTCAAATGGTCATGTACAAGAAAGATATAAAATTTATTATTATTATGAAATGAATTGTACATCTGATTGTAAGCCTTGTAACATGGTAATTAATCTATAACACATAACAAGGCTTTCTGTTGTATCAATCATTCTTTGTGAAAAGTGAAATATATGCTATTATTAACTGTGTAAACATCTGAAGAATTAATTCTATTACAACAGTAGGTAGGATATAATCAAAGTGTGTTTGTACATTTGATCATTATACCTGGTAACATGCTAATAATTTGCTAACACATTGAGAATTGTTAGAATGTGAATCTTCATTGTTAAAAAAAGGAAAATTCATGGAAAATGTTAAGCTTGGAAACTCATATTTAATGAACAAGTATTCAAAAACTGTTATCATGACAATCAAAATATCAACATGAATATTACATGCATAAATTTAAACAAAATGAAAGAGGTTTTGGAAAACTGATAAATATATAAACTATGTGAAAATCATTAATTGTATAAATCTAGCATCATTATTCAATTGGTTGATGGTTAAATAATTTAGCTGGTTGGTCAATTATCAATACCTTAAAACAACTGAAATTTAGTAAGTGTATAAAAAAGTATGCCTGTGAACAATGTGGTGAAATGTGTAAATTGCTTTGTTCTAGCAACAACTCATTTAGTTTTTACAACAGACATGATAATTTATAAGAGAAAGAAGGAAAACTTCCAAGTAAAAACAAAATCATTATTCAATTTTGCAGAGATTAATGGTGATTGTTGAATTTATTCATAAAAGTAAATATTGTTATGATTTTAATAAATTACTAGCATACTAAATTTGTTTAATTATTTCTAATACTAGATCAAATAGAATGTATTGTTAGCTGACATAGCCTATTTCCTTATTCAATTAAAGAATTTTGTGCAAACATTGTTGTAAAGGATGACATGTTCTAGTTTCCATAGAGACTATATTGCCTAAACAGCACTGACTAAGAAAGAATACTGAATAATTTATAACTAAATTCATAGAAGGGAAATTTACAAAAAATATGCAACAAATATAATTACATTTTCAAAAAATGTCTAGTTTAGATAGATCATCATTTGTTCTATGTTTTTTATAGCATGATGTTTAGATTATTTTTGTCAATGAAGGAACATAGATGCACTCTTAAATGATATTCCACCTTCAATTAAATTACACATGATGGTGAAGATGATTTTGTTTAATGTTAAAGAACAATGTAAATTCATTATTATTATGATGATGCAGTGAATATACTATAAACAATGGTGGGCCTTTGATCTTAGAATTTAATATTTTTGCTTTCCCCACACTTGTACCATTTTGTTTTAATATTTATGTGGCCTTTCTCTAATAATTTAAGTGAGTATTAAATTTTCATTTTTAAGGCATATTTGATCTTGTACTTGCCATTTGGATTATGATTATTGAACCAAATATGAATTAAATTTTCAATTCATTGTAGAGTTTATACCATAATTATGTGATTTTATAGGCATTGTTTTTCCCTTTGTCAATCTATAAATTATTAATTTGAAATTTTGACAAAATTCTTAGTGATTTTGCTTCTGTTTTTAATAATTTACCATGGTTTAATATTTTTTGTTCTCTTATGCATTCATTTTAACAAAATTTTTAACCCCCCAACATATTTGTATTTTTTAACAAACAATTGGCTGAAGCAAATTTNTCCCTTTGTCAATCTATAAATTATTATTTTGATATTTTCACAAAATTCTTAGTGATTTATCTTCTATTTTTAATAATTTACCATGGTTTAATATTTTTTGTTCTCTTATGCTTTCATTTTAACAAAATTTTTAACCCCCAACATATTTGTATTTTTTAACAAACAATTGGCTGAAGCAAATTTATACACTTTGATTTCTGGTATGTTAATTAACTTCTTTTAATTATGTGTGTCTAAATTTCTATTTTTAACTAGCATTTGACTGAAAGGAATTTATATGCCTTTATTTTTACTAAGTTGAGTAACTTGTTTAGCTAACAACTGAATGAAATGAAATTATATGCATTGATTTCTGATATTTTAAGTATGTTTTTTCATCAAACATGTTTAAATTTCTATGTTTTACCTAACACTTGACAGAAATAGATTTTATACACCTTGATTTTTGGTATATTGAGTATTTTGTTTTAATCAAATGTGTTTACATTTCTATTTTTAACTAACCATTGACTTAACCAAAATCATACACATTGATTTTTGTATTGTCAGGGAATATATTATTGCTTTGTACTTCTTTTAACAAATTTTTTAACAGTTGTTGCTCTCAAATTCTTTGTTAGCATTTTGTTATTCATTAATTAAAAATAGTGTCATGTAGGTTCATGATTTTACAAGTGTGTATGTTTAGAAAGGAGAACATATCATGGAATTGTGACTAATATCATGACCAGAAATCATATCTACAGATGGGAAATCAAATGTTTAGCAGTGTACCAACTACTTAGCATTGAATAACAAGGTTATGTGTCATTGTTTCTATGCCAACTGCAAAATGAAGAATAATGTGGAGAAGGAATTTATTCATTGATTTCAAACCATGTGAACATCTAATTGCAAAGTTACAAAAGCATTGAAAAGTAGATACATAAATGTTGTTTTAAGTGATCAAAAGTTATGAATGTTCATTGCTTGAATTGACCCTTATATCTGGAACTGCCCTTGCAGCTGTGTTATAACTTTAGGACAAAATTGAAGGTTGTCCAGCAAATAAATAAGTTTTTAAAATTTCCAATATTTGCATGTCTTGAGTTTTGAGAAGTTGCAGAAACAGATACAATTCAGTGAAATATATAGCAATTGTGACATTTGTGGGATATGCAAGCTATCATAGAAATATACATAGAGGAAAACAGTGTCCAAATATACATAAAAATCTCTATTATACCTTGTTATACCTTAACCACATAAATCCTAGCCCTATTATAGTTGTGATACTTGAAGCATGCTTTCTCCATGATTAACAAAACTTCTTGATTAATCTGCTGAAAACAGGACTTAATTTAGACTTTATTATTGTAAAATTAAAAGTCTCAGTAATTTTATTAATTTAAAGTTCATTAATGTCTATGACAGTATAAGTATATTTTTTTAATAACACATTTCAAGGTTTTTTGTTGCATAAAGCAATTTTTGTTAAATGACATTTACCAATAGGCATAGAGGGATTAATGTGGGCAAAAACCAACCAATCATGGGGGAGCTCAGGCTACTCTAGCAGTACTTGGAAACTAAAGAGTTAAGATCAAAGGTTGCAAAGTTTACCATTGTAGAGAGTGACCTCCATTCCAACAAAGAAAGAAACATTGGTGGTTCACTGATTTACTTAAGAAATACAGAAATTCCATAGAGAACAGATTTCCAGCAGTGACCAATTCACACAGCATCAAACCAAACCATATCCACAAAGCCATCCTTACTTGCCAAGGTGCTAATTGTGTGTTTCAAGTATTAATTTCTAGCTCAATAAACAATTTATCTCAGCTCATGTAAATAAATAATGAACAAAAGGCACATAATTGCTGTGCATTCACATTGCCAATGGCATAGTATATTTGTAGTGTGTTAATGTTATGTGTATGTATGAATTGATTGAATAAAAAGTTATTATTCCCTACACTTAACCATAACCTAAAGTGACCATAATTCAGACTGTCACTGTTAAGGAGCTATTTTTTGGCCCAGCCCCAGTGCAGTTTCCTCCTGAATTGTCACTGGATCTTAAGCAATAATTATCATACCCAAATCCTTGATGACGAATCTAAAAGGGGTTCCTAGATAATAAAAGTGAGAAAAGATCAAATGCAGTTGGAGGAAGACAAATTTATTGTGTGCTTCACTACAGTTCCCTCAGATATTTATTACAAAATTCTGTAAATTATTATCTGGTTACTGTTTACAGTTTGAACACAATTTCCCTCACAATATTAAAATGAGCAATCACATATATTTTGAACTGAGTGGGCAAATAAAACTCTATCAAATAACTGCACTCAAAAATGCAAATAAATTGATTTAAAAGAACTTAATATAATTTGATAGCACCCCATCATCAAATCAGGATGTCAAAAAGACATAACACTATTTTTAGAGTGCCAAATAATTAAAAAGAAAAAATAGGGTCCTGAGTGACTCTACAATAGGTACTGGCTATGGGATGGACCCAGGCCCTACTATAGATTGGCACTTGGCGAATGTGGGATTATAACCGTCTACTTTCCTGTTGAATTTGGGTAGTGTCACTTTGCATGGAATTGTATTGTTAGCTGTTACTTGCGGTAGAATTGAATTCTCATATTTCGGTTTTCTATGATTGGTTCATATGTCCTCCTCCTGCAGTTGTGTGGTCACTGCTTTCTTAATTTCGTTTATTATTTTTTGTTTTTCAAGGTCAGAATCTTTGTCTGATTCTTCAAATGTTACCTCCTTGCAGGTCAGCATATGTGGTGCCTGTAACTCACTCTCCTTTCTGGCATGGAATTTGATTTCGTGAGATTGCATGTTGTTTCTATTCTCTTCTTCTGTTGAGCATAACAGTCTCAATTTATCTTTGAGTTGTTCTAACTCTCCTGCTTGTAGGTCGTTGTCTTCAATTAACTGTCTGTTTGTTCTCTCTAGTTCCTGGTTTTTTTCTTGCCATCACTGGTTTTCTTCTAGAAACCTTTTGTTGGACTCTGACAATTGGTGAGTCAAGATTTTAATTTCGTTTTGAAATAACTGATTTTGTTCTTCTAATCGCATTTCCATGTTTACCCTGATTTTGCTCAATATCGATTCATTTTGGCGTTCCATTTCTTTGACCTTCTCAGTCAATTGTTCTACTTGCTGCCTTAAAGTTTCCTCATTCTCTTGACTCTTTCTTAACAACACCATTATATCTAGTGGGTTTGTATCTGTGGGGTTCGTCTCTGGGGGTGAACTAAAGGATTGTAGTTCTGTATCTGTGGCGTCTGTTGCTGAATTTTCACCAAAGTACGGCAATGATCAAATTGTTCTGGGAGTTACTGCTTTTGTTGCAGTCTTTTTTGCGCTTCCTTTTCTGGTTTTTGTCATTTTTCTTCTGGTTCATAGTGGTTTTCCCATCTCCAGGTTGCAATTCCAGGATCTCTGTGAAGTGCATTTGTTTGGTTTGGGGTATCTCTCTGCCTTTCCTTGATAGTTGACTTATGTAACAACTCGCTGCTTTCATACTTTCACTTATAGCTTATGTTGTTGTCTTGTGGGTGGTTTAACTGAATGTTTCTTCTGTAGGTTTGCTGTTCTTGGCTGTCACAGTCGCCATGTAATATCCTCTACCAGGCATTATCACTGTTTATCTACTGTTACTTTATAACGTTAGCTGTGTTATTGCAGGTAAGGATTTACTTGTTGTTACTGCTTGACTAGTTTCTTCTGTTAACTTATGTAACATTAAATTAACTGCTCATTTTTTAGGTGACAAAGCCATGTGGTAACCTCCATAATGATCTCCTAGTGGGCATCTGCCTGAAGCGGATCTCCACATCCAGTTTTACCATTCCATCCAATGCTTGAGTGCCACTTCTCAGCTCAATCAAGATAGCTTATGTGTGCCCTACATTAGCTCAGTGCTTACTCAAGACATGACACAAATCGACTTAGACACTATTGTGTGAAAGTGTTATATCTATTTGCAACCTGAACTGTTACTAGTTGTTCGTTAAATATTACATGCAGCCATTACTGAAATATATTGGCTTATTTAAAGATAATTTGTTCGAACAACTTCCTAACCTACATTTAAAATTTACTACATGTACGGTCACTTTATCAGTCAATTATAGGTCATTAATTTAGATCTAAAATAATATTAAGATAATTCCTAGGGTTTGGTTATCCAACCATTTGTTGACAGTTAGTTATCTGATACATGTAGAAAGAGAATGCTAGTCAGCTAATCGAGAGAAAACCCCTACACCTAACATAAGTGCACTTTCATGATCTGGCACAGAGACCCTAGAATCGTTCCCTGTGATGTATCCAGACCACTACTAAACACCGCTCAATTAGCTCAACATTGTATTAAATAATCAAACTGTTAATGTGAAAACAAAATTAGAATTCTAAGTAAAATTCTTTATCAAACTCTTACAATAGTTTCAATGTATTTATAGTAATTCCAAAAAAAGACCCTGTCAATTCAAATTTAAACTTCTGCCAAGATGGTGGCTATAAAATAATGTAAGCGTCATTTAGTCAAAAGTATTTTTATCGACAGACACAAATATCTCTTTTTTAACACATATTTTATTCTTGGTTGCATTTTACAAATCAATCTGAAATAATAGCAACTGATCTAATTATAATATTTTTAATACATATTTTATTCTTGGTTGCATTTTACAAATCAATCTGAAATAATAGCAACTGATCTAATTATAATATTTTTAATCAACTCCTTTTTGATCTTATTCTCTTCTGCGACGTTTGCAGCCTATTTCTGATTATTTGGATGATGCTACAGTTGTGTCTAGCAGCTCAAGTGGTACAAAGGTTGTGAAAGATTACCATCGCCAAGAGCAACCCATGCTCTAACAAAACAAATGAAAAAAGGTAGTTTGCCAATTTCATTGTAGAAAAAAGTAATTACAAGATGGCATTTCAAGCAGCAACAAATTCACATGGCATCTTGCTGAAGCCAAGTCATTACAATCAATCCTTACAATCCAAGGTGCTAATCGTGTGTCTCAAGTTGTAATTTCTAGCTCAATAAAACAAATTTAGCTCTGTGTTTATCATCTCAGCTCATGTAATAAAGATATTAAATAACATGTAATTACCACATATTCGTGTATGCCAATGGTATAGTATATTTGCATTGTGTGATAGCTTGTGCATGTTTGATTGATAGATGTAGAAGTTCTTTTATTTCCTATGCCTATATGTAGCCTAAAGCAACTACAATATGGGCTCACATCTGTGAAGGGGCGAGTTATCGCCCCAGGCACAGCGGAGTTCCTCCCACATTATCACCGGATCTTACAATTGCATCAATATAAAATTCAAAAAAAAACCAAAAAGTTTAGTAGATAAAAAAATAATGAAAAAGCAAACATTATCCAGTGAGAACGAAATTTATTTGATGTTTGATAACATTGAGTTCCCTATTTATTACAAGAAAAGGTAAATATTTATTGCTTTACAAAAGTTAGCTTGTTTCCCTTGCAAATTAAATGTGCAATTACATGTAATCTAAAGCTCAAGCAGACAATTACTAAATTTGAAACTTAAGTTCAAAAAGATCACAAATTAATAAAATCACTAAATTAAATAGCAACAAATTAATTGGAGAGGTTGCTAAAATCAAATAAAAAATAAACAAAAGCCCTGAGTAATTCTACACACCCCCCCATTGCATGGTTAGGCTGTGGTAACAGTTGAACAGTAGGACCACACAACAACTTTTGGTCTTCNTATAATATTTTTAATCAACTCCTTTTTGATCTTATTCTCTTCTGCGACGTTTGCAGCCTATTTCTGATTATTTGGATGATGCTACAGTTGTGTCTAGCAGCTCAAGTGGTACAAAGGTTGTGAAAGATTACCATCGCCAAGAGCAACCCATGCTCTAACAAAACAAATGAAAAAAGGTAGTTCGCCAATTTCATTGTAGAAAAAAGTAATTACAAGATGGCATTTCAAGCAGCAACAAATTCACATGGCATCTTGCTGAAGCCAAGTCATTACAATCAATCCTTACAATCCAAGGTGCTAATCGTGTGTCTCAAGTTGTAATTTCTAGCTCAATAAAACAAATTTAGCTCTGTGTTTATCATCTCAGCTCATGTAATAAAGATATTAAATAACATGTAATTACCACATATTCGTGTATGCCAATGGTATAGTATATTTGCATTGTGTGATAGCTTGTGCATGTTTGATTGATAGATGTAGAAGTTCTTTTATTTCCTATGCCTATATGTAGCCTAAAGCAACTACAATATGGGCTCACATCTGTGAAGGGGCGAGTTATCGCCCCAGGCACAGCGGAGTTCCTCCCACATTATCACCGGATCTTACAATTGCATCAATATAAAATTCAAAAAAAAACCAAAAAGTTTAGTAGATAATTAAATAATGAAAGAGCAAACATTATCCAGTGAGAACGAAATTTATTTGATGTTTGATAACATTGAGTTCCCTATTTATTACAAGAAAAGGTAAATATTTATTGCTTTACAAAAGTTAGCTTGTTTCCCTTGCAAATTAAATGTGCAATTACATGTAATCTATAGCTCAAGCAGACAATTACATGCACTAAATTTGAAACTTAAGTTTGAAAAGATCACAAATTAATAAAATCACTAAATTAAATAGCAACAAATTAATTGGAGAGGTTGCTAAAATCAAATAAAAAATAAACAAAAGCCCTGAGTAATTCTACACGCCCCCCATTGCATGGTTAAGGCTGTGGTAACAGTTGAACAGTAGGACCACACAACAACTTTTGGTCTTCCTCTATCATTTCTTTGGCCAATAAATCATCCCAAGATGAAACTTTTCCATAGTGGGGTCTCTTAGTGACCTGCATCAGTGCCTCACATTGATGACAGTTTCACTGCATAACCTAAAATACTTAAGTTCTGATAGCCTCAAACTAATAGGAGTAGTAAAGGGGGGTCGTATGAGAGGACACTAACTCGGCCTCTGATTGGTCGAGAGCTGATGACGTCACATGTCACGTGACAGGTCGTGAATATCGAAGGGGTGGTTGGGGCATTGAGTCATCTAATTGATACTTGGCGCTAAGTGCTTTGAAGATCTCGCTAATTGATTTTTTTGACAGCTTGCTAATGCATTTTTAATTAGCACATTCAGACCTGCTTAAATGATTCACACCCAAATTTACTTTGTTTTATGTAATGACTAACTTTTCATTACAAACTAATTTTCCATTACACATAAAAACACAGGACGCAATGGAGAACCACATGTATCAAATTTTTCATAATTTCGAAAAATGTACATTGTAATCCGGAAAAACTTTCAAAAACTGCATTTATCA
>CABFPE010000326.1:550078-562324 GCA_900660155.1 Hofstenia miamia | reverse complement strand
ATATATATATATAATTTCAGAATCTATGTAGAGTTTTTATTAGTATTTGGTGAACACCTGAAGAAATTGGTTAATTATTGCTTCAGCCAACACTTAGTGCGTGAAAAACAGTGATCTATAGCAAATCTTATTCTTTTTTGCAGATTTCATCAATGAATCATGAATTTTTTACACTCGCATATAAATTCAAGCAATTTGGATTCACCACACATTTAAATATGTTGATTGACATAAATTATGTTAAGGATGAAATCTTCACTGACGCTGTGTATGCAATATATATATATGAAGGCTCTCACATGTAATATCAGTACTTAAAGTTTTATTCTTCAGTAATTTTCATTGTGGTCCAGCATTTGGAATAAGGGAAATTGGATACTGCCTGGTTGTAATAAATTTTGAAATATTTCATGTGAAGATGTAAACTGGGACCTAATAGTTTTTGGATCTGTATTGAATTTAAAACAATATTTTAATGTTAAACAATTCATATTATTTAAATGGAGTTAAAGTAAACAATAACAAAAGATTGTGTATAATATGTAAATCGCAAGCAATGATAGCATACCTCAATATGTAGAAGACATTAAGTTTTGAATTTTTAGCAGTTTAGCAAATTGTTCTTTGTAAAGTTAATATTAAAGAAGTGTAGTGCTTTAGCTTTGCCATAATGAAACTATTTTTGAAATAACTTATGAGATAAAATAATTACAAAATTCTATGTTCACTTAAAATATGCATAAATGCATCTTATACATCGTATATTATTATTTAAATATTGATTGATACATTTTGTCTATTAGTAAATACTATGCAATTTCTGAATTAGGTAACTTACATTTATTAACATAGTATACTAAAATGTTTCATTGGAAAGTTTCGCAACAAAAATATGCCGAAGTTTCTGGTTTATATTCTTTGAAGAAGTTAATCAGCCACCATCACAACAATTTCATTTCGAGAATTTGCTTTACGTCATCTAGCTGCCTAATTTATAAGATAAACAACAGGTTTTATGATGCTCTACAATTTGCTATTACAAAATGTTAAATCTTGTGAAGGTGATGGCAAGACAATGGAACTAATATTCTGAAGCCATGACCGCACCACTGTTTAGCCGATACCTGGCTTTTAGCGCTGCCAACGGCCGGCTGCGTCAAAAGAATTTTTTTACGGAAAAAATTCCGGCTAAGATTAATTTATGAACATTATGGTGAACTACCTGTATTTATTTCCGTGATTTACATTTGTGTTTTTGTTTTGAAAACTTAGTCACCTGGACCATTTTCTTTATTTGTTCGAATTATGAGCATGTTTTAATCGTTCCATTGAAAATTGCAGTATTTCACTTAGCAGTAGTAGTAAAAAAGCGCCGACTACGGCGAAAAAACACGGTTAACGTCTTGTTACAGCTAAATCATTACGGCCTACGACCGGCTAAAGGCAAAATTTATCTTGCACGGCTTGCTAAGGCCAAGAAAATTGTCTTCGCCGCAGAAAACTAAATGGAACTAAACATCCATTCTTAATAAATAGATGATGGAGAAATTGACTTCAATTAACAAGAACATATCAGTTAAAACAGTGGAGTCTCAGTCTGGACATATGAATATGTATAGAGTTGATACAGGACAGGAAAAATCAGATACTTTTGAAAAAGGACAGATCATTACAAATTATTGTCTCTAAACTAATATAACTCCAACAGTTCATATTTGTTAATAAACTTAAATTATCATTTGGCAACAAAGAATTTGTTTAAATTACAATGTTGTGAACAAAGTTTTAGGCATGAACGTTACATTAATAAGATAATTAAAATTGAACATTTATAGTTTTAGCTTAAATTTAAATCTAATACATTGTTCTATGTGATGCGAGACTACATTTTACGGAACTTAATCTAGGGCTTATTTCTTTTTCTCTATTATAATTTTGCATATTTATAATCAATTGGTCTGTTAGAAAACAATTTTATTTTTTCTCAAAATTTGTTTTAATTAATATTTAGTTTACATATTACATTTCAATATAATCATGCACCAGGGTGGTCTCTAGGCAGGTTGTTTGTAGTCATGCAAGTTTTGAATTGTTTCACATTTTTAAATTTCTAGTATTTTCAAAGATGCAGTAGACAAAAAGTTGCAGAATACGATTGGCGATTGGGTTTTGCCTATTATCTTTTTGTTGCAATTCAAGAAGTAACTTGCGTTATATTGTTTAAATTCATAAGGTACACTGGCATCAAGGTCACCAGACTTAAACTTCCTCTGTAAATATTTGAAATTACGTGTGTGTT
Organism: Hofstenia miamia; assembly: GCA_900660155.1. NCBI lineage: Eukaryota > Metazoa > Xenacoelomorpha > Acoela > Hofsteniidae > Hofstenia > Hofstenia miamia. The sequence continues at coordinate 560,025 of CABFPE010000326.1, read as the reverse complement.
GAAGTAATCCATCGACTATCCAACAATCCAAACAAATAATTATTGATGAAGTCAATGATTTACAAAATAATTGCTACGGAAATCGCCGGCGTCCATTTTGAATTTTGTATGGCGAATCTAGAATTTTCTGATGAGAGGGACTGAAGATCTTCACCTCAATTTTTGCCTAATATTTTTCACTCAAACATGATTACATTTTGATTCGTCATACACTTTTCAATCTTTAAGTTATCATCAAAACCTCTAGTTTGAGTTTCTTCGAATTCACTTAGAAATACGTTAATTTGTCTAATGTATCAAATTTTATACTATTATATAGATACACCTATTTCTGGCCCCATGCTAAAATTAAATGTGCAATATTATGCATTATTAATCAAACAGAATATTGAATGGAGATATTGCAGACATATTCAAGTTTAGCAAGTAAAACATAATATCGAATATTAAATCAAAATGGTCACAGTCTTAGTTGAAATTAAAAATTTGGTCTCAGCTCTCAGTATTGTATTGATCCTGTCTCACGTTGTGTTAGTTATCCTTGAACACTATCAGTAGCATGGATCCGGTATCGGGATCAGCAAAGTGGCAATTTCATCAGGACTCTATTGACTATGCCACCATAATTGTTTTGTGAAATCTGGAGAGAAAAAAACATTAATACATTCACTAAAAAATTTACTGAATTTTGAACATCAGGATTATTAAAAAATCAGTAATTTAAGAATTGCATGTCTTAGCTGATTATAAAAGTAAGAATAAAGTTGTATTAATCGTAGGATTAGGATCGAAACTTCTACCTTGTAAAACAAAACATTAAAACGAGGGGGAGGGTGGGGATGGTGAACCCTTAATAAGACTAAGATTTTGTTTAAATTGGGTAATTGTTTGTACAACAAAAACTGAAAACTGAACAATTAATGCAAAATACTGTTTAAAATTTCAGAAATTCTTAAAAATTTGGTAGAAAAACGTTAAAATTTAAACACTTATGAAAATAAAAAATATTGTGAATACATTTTGAATATTTGAAATATGTGATATAGTTAATTTAATTAATGTTGAAGAAAAAATTAGCAGGTAGGGAGAGAATTCAGAAGCCCCATTTGCATAGATCCCCAGTTTTAAGAATCTGAAATAGAAAAATTTTAAGTCATTTTAAAAAATGTTGAACTTTTCATTAAGAAAGTTGCTATGCTTGTCCGTGTTCATCTTAATACACTTCCCAAGAAATGTCAATGGATCACAAAATGGCAAAGGATAACCCACGCCTTGGTGGTTGGATGGTGGTTGATTGCTGTTAAGGTGTAGCAGGATTGAATCTTGATGACTCTACAGGACATCTAGCAAATTCCTTGGATGTACAGAACATATGAAATGTTGTGTCATTAATGTATAATTATTAGTTATTTATTGACCAGTGTATAAATTGCGTTGACTTCATTAAGCGCTGATGGAAAGCAAAAACAGCGATAAATATCTGGGGGACTAATATAGCTCATAGCTATGTTTTTTCTGGGATTTTAGTTTATATTCGGTTATTTTTACTAAAAGGGTGAGGATTTCGTTAAATTCCTACTAAGGAAATTATGATCTGTATTTTTTAAGTAGAGACCTGTGATTTTTTTCACAAAGGACACGCTCCTCTTCTCCAGTCCCCCGTGGACACATCCTTGAACTACAATGTGTCTAAATTAACATTTATGTATACTGTGAAACCAGTTGAATTATATTGAATACTAAAGTTTAGTGTCTGTTAGATAAAATTCATAATATTGGATTGCCACTATTTTTGATACATCCTTAGAAATAAGTAAGATTATTTGAAGAAAAATTGGAAAGACTTGGTAAACTTCAGGAAAAATTGAAAATATTTTGCAAAAATTGACAAACCTTTGGATCGATTTGCAACTCAAATGTAAAAATGTGGGACTAATTTAGAATTTTCCAACATTTTTAATTAGGTTGCACTCCATATTGCTTCCTCATGGTGGGGGGACTGTAGTCCCATAGCCCCCCTCCTCTAAATCCGCCACTGTATTCACTAATATGTAAGCAATATAATTAGGATACAAATGCTCATTGCTTACAATACGTGAAGGAGAAAGTTGCCTTAATCTATGTCTCAAGCAGAAACGCTTCATTGCTAATGATTTCTAATGAAATAAAGTAGAATAATTTCCATATAATCGAATGTGCAACTATTGAATCTGCCTTGAATAAAATGTTTGCCATCACAGGGGTATCCTGCAATATTCACTGTCTGCATATTCTTAAAAAATTCAGAATAATAGTATTTTGTTGATAACTTGGCTCTATGCAAATCTCCGCAAACAATGTTTCTGCTAGTAAGCATCTATAACCAATATAGAGCTATTCTCAAAAAGTGCAACCAAAACACATATATTTTGACACCATGGAAAATCTTATAACAATTAACATGATTCATATATAGTTATTTAGAATTAAAGACACACAAGAAATGCTAACTTTTCCATGTTGACCGAAAATATGAGACGGAAATAGTCGAATTTTCTGAAACGTATGTTACGTAGCATATGATACAATCGTTCATTATTGCATCATTTTAAGGTTGTTTAAGATTTCTAAAATATCAAATATTTTAGGAACTCAAACCTATCTTCTAGAGAGTTATTAAAAGGACTTTGGTAATTTAGTTAACAAAAAATGGCCTTGTTAAAAACAAAATGAATTTTAAGCAAAAAATCCTGAATTCGTAAAACAAAAATATTAACATAAATCAATCAATTCAAGCACACCTGACAGTGAATTTCAAACCCCAAGTACCTGTTAACATCACTAGTAGACTTTTTATGAAAAACAAAACTGCAAACAAAGAATAGTTTAAAGATAAGGACTAAAAAGAATTTTGAAACGTATATACATTAAGATCGAAGCATTTCATACACTATTGGTTGATAAATTATTATTTAGTCTAACATTTTACGTTAGCAATATTTCAAAGATCTTTTGACAAAATGCTTTGTGTTCATATTTCTAATAAATATTATACAAACATTTAATGCTAAGGCTTGTAATTTATTTTTGGGACATCAAGAAAAGCACAAATTGCCACCATAAATTCAGAAGTTTTATGTCAAAAACCTGTTTATTCTTTTAGTAAATAATTTGTTAGCTCTCAGAATATGATATTTTCAATAAAAAATTCCTACTAAAAAGTTTCATGGAGATAAGAAACATCCGAACACCAAATTTAGTACTTTTTTGAGAATGTCTCCTAATTGCGCGAAATCAATCAATCTGATACTTTTCTCTTTATTCTTAATTCATAAAATTTGGACAATGCCCGAATATCTAATAAACACTAATAATAATACATTATCAATAGTACTCAAATTGCATTAAGACAATGATATGTTTTTTTCTATGTTTGAGCGAGCACATGCGAACTAGTACTGAAAAAAAACAGAAATACAGTAATATTTTCGCTGAAAAATATTCTAAAGCTATTTATTAAAATGTCAAAATAAAGCGCCCAATTTTATGCAAACTATTCATCCCAATAGAGGAATTCAAGTGCCTATCATTCTTGCAGAAATCAATATTCAAAAGTCATGATTGTATTAATTCGATACTAATCTATTTAAAATTCATTTGCCCACAAACCTCAAATGCTTGCGTGACTTCATGGCTACAAAAATAGTCTCACTGATATGGTTTTTTTAATTATTTGTAATACAGCAAGACCTTTTGTTTTTATAAAGGCTATTTTATCTCGAATCATTTAAAGCTATACGGAAAACCATTTTTAAGCAAATTGGGGTTCTGCCCGCTTACAGAATTTCAAACGTCGAATTTACATAAAAAGATCCTTTTCACGATAATGGAAACCACGAGTGATTCCTGGTATTATGGATTTTTTAGAACAACAAATTCTACTTTTTAAAAAATCTAAGAATGTTTTCGTGAAAAAACACAAAAATCTTTGCTTTCATAGCAAGAAATCTTAGTAATTTTGTTACTGCCTATTAATTAAATCTTGGATGTCACTAACATTTATGTATTATCATGCTAAATATTTTTAATTTGAAATTTGAAACATTTACTAGTTTCTTAAATAGGCTTCAAATTTTAGTTTTTATAATTACAAAAATTTTTATTGAACTGATTCGGTGTTATTTTTATATTTTAGTGGTAAATTGCTGTTTGTTATCGATTACATTTTTATACTCTTGCTTGTGAAGTCATGCCCTACAAATTGGAACTGGCCAGGTCATGAAAAGTACTTAACACTCGAGCCGAAATTTGTCATGTCTGAAATTAAGTGTATGTTCATTAATTGAATAAAGTGATAGGTTGAATTCAATGCATTAATTCATGTGACGGCGTATTAGAACATTAATTTGAATAAATATAAATAGTACTTACAATAGTAAATATGAAGATGAAATGAGTTTTCAAATGCAATATAAGAATAATGCACGTTGAATACATTTACATGTAAAACATTCAAGAAAAATGTATAAAACGATAAATTTTGTCACCTGGACCCGGGCATGATTAATTTCGTGTTGATGGGGGCCCGGGCAGAAAAAACCGGCCCGGTTCCAACCCTGATGCCCTTGCATACACCAAAATGTCCTAATCAATTTTGATTGATTGTCAATGATATTTAAAAAATGCAAGATTAAATCAATTTCGGTTAACTAGCTCAGATAGCCGTGCGAAACCAAAAGATATTAACTATTTGGAGTAGGGGCGAGGTGTAACTAGGACGTCCTTACTAAATTTACTATCGTTAAATATCTAATTCAAGCATCAATTATTATTTATCTTATGTAATTCAAGAGTCCACGTCATCCTTACATATTTTGCTTAATTGGAAACTTATATTGTTAACATTCATTCATTCAATGTTTAACAATTAGTACAACTATGAAACTATTATTATCTGTAATGGAAAAAATTCGCACTCAAACAATCTTTAATTGAATTAAAAGAAGAAGATTTGCAGAATAATTGTTTTTATATTTTCTTTAAATAATTATATATGGAAATACATGGGTTTCGTGGTGTTTGTGCATTATTAATTGTATTTACTTTTAGAAAATATTAATACTACCACAAGCAACAACATATTAAGATCGCACTCTTATTGTTCAGCAATAATACATAATGATTCTAAATAATATATTAAATAAAAAACTCTATATGAACTAAGATTTAATGTATTATTTACATTTATATTTTAATGCAAAGCTCATAGAAACATTAGCAGTTTCTGTCTGAACATCTTGCACATGATCTATTCCATTTTCTGTGAGACCTGAGAGATTTCATAAGTTCTAAGCTGAAATTCCCAAAATCGATAAATTACTGAATTTTTGTAGCTTATGACTAATCTTAAAACATAGGCGTTGCATACGCAGTATACGCACTTCAATTAATATATTAAGTAAATTTGTGACCTCTCTGAAAGGAGAATCCATGTTTTGTCAACTACCTATCTCTTCCATTTTGCTGTGGATGACATCTATATATTTCAATAGTTCTTATTGAAAATTATGTAGTATTGTGGTTTTAGTCATTGGTATTTTTTTCACAGCTTATACAAATAATAAATGAAAATATGTTGGCATTTAAATATTGTTGTTTGATTAAAACTAGGTGAGTGACCAGTATTGCCTAGGTTCAATTATGATACAAAAAATTCCTAGTTTTTTTGAAAAATCGTTTTCTTAAGGGTTTTGGAGCTATAGTGTTTTAGACGTGTAATTTTAATTTTTTCTTTTTTAATAAATGTGTATCCAAATATATTTGTTGCTTTTATTTTTATTATTCAGATTATTCATTAAATGCAGTTGTTTAAAAAAATTATGAAACCTTCTTTTCAATCTAATATAACATCTTCAGAAAATATTTTACTATGTGTTCAACAACTATAAAAATTATCCCACAACGATTATGCAGAAGAATTACCAAAATACTGTAAGAATTTCAACATTGTGGAAGAAGACAATGTCACCTCAATAATCAAAGAGGCTGCCAACAGGCTGCAGATAGCCAAGATATACAAGGTGGAACATATGATATAATCTCATTTTCTTGGATCATTTCCGTCATTCAAACTTAGTTGACGTAAATTTCATCAATAGGAGTTTAGTCATAGGGGTTTGCGACAACTCTAAGTTTCGAGTTGAGCTAATATGATATTTAAGTGGTTGCCTAATTGAAAAATATATATATAATTTTCTGATTAAAAAGAATTTCTACAAAAAATTATTTTATGACCCATTGTAGCTGAGCCCCATTGTGCAGCAAACGATTATATGCAACAGTAAAGTGTTCGAATTCGTCGATATTACATTGGTAGCCTCTCCGTGCTAAGTGTAGGGTTAAGATTAGATTGTTATAGAATTTCTAACATAAAAAGCTTTATTTTCTATTCAGTCACAAAAGCTACGTTATAACCTCATTAGCTTTCATGTTGGTAAGAAAACTTCATACATTTATTCAAATGATTGCTGGCAGGGGTTGCTTTCTTGAACTTTATAACATCAGTACTGATTAGTTACTATACATTTATACAATTTTTTAACTTCTAATTCTTAACCAATTACAAAGATAAATGATAGAATTCATTTTTCATATTGGTAAAGCAGTTAATTATTATATATATATATATATATATATATATAATACTAATAGACCTATGTGCGTAGATATAAAGCTCGAGATTTGAAGTCCGTCTTGACTCAACTCAAATTTTAAATGACTGACCAGACTCGATTCTGCTTAAATATAACATATACCGACTCACAGCCTCCTATTTAATCAGAATTTAATTTGCATAATCCTCTGCATGTGATACCAAATCAATTGGAACACCAATAAATTTTCAGTAGAACTGTAAGAGTAATTAAATCTAAAATTTATTTGCACATAAATACAAATATATTATAAAAGGGTTTTAATTTGTTTTTGCTTCTGAATCATTCCTTCAACTTTCTGCTAATTGATTGCAAAGATTATTAGCAAACAGATGTAATGCGTAACTCTCAAATTGCATTTATTGATTTCGACTTTGGTGTGCATGTCATAATGGCCGAAATTCCGCAATTTACATAATAAGAATTCCAATAGTTAATAGACAAGTTTTCAATGTGTTAATCACAGGCAACTAAGATTTTTTAGTTAGTTAATTATTCCATGTTCCCGTATTTATCTCTTGTGTTTGAACTTCATATTTTAGAAGAAAATTCAAAGATTTATCAATTTTTTCTAAATTTTATATGAAGGTATGTTTACAAAGTTTAGAATTATTTATTTCTCAATAGGAGGCTAATTCCTATTTCTATACGTTTTAAATTTTGCTATATATTATACATAACTACTTCTTTTAACAGACTTGCAAAAGTAACTACCCTTCAATACTAAATGTGCTAAAAATGTTAATGCAAACCAAGTATTGCAGTGTACACTTGAGTCACCTAATAGCATTGGGCATTGTTTTGAAAATGGCTGATATCATAGAACGTCTTTCTTCTTATAATCTGTTGTAATTACCAATATCTCTACCTTTAAAGACTTTTAACTCTAATATTGCAATGTAAGTATCTAGAATTAAATATAAAGCTAGGGCAGCAAACTATTGATAGCTATGCTATCTGCATGTTGAATGAACTAGTTCCCTAAAACACTAAATTCTTACTGAACACAGTATTTGTCTAGTATGCAAGATCAATAAATACTCACTAGGTACAATGTAGTTGGTGTTTATGTATTTACTTACTGGATATTAGGTTTTGTAGTTGATATACAATCATGGAAGTGTTCTTATTAGCTCTGCATTATTTCTTTATCCTTATGCTGGCAATTTGTTCTTCAAATCAAAAGTGTTTATTTGTTTTAATCACAATACTGCTATTATACAGATAAAACAAATTCTGGACATGACCCACTTTCATAATGATAATATTATAAAAATGTGTGAAAAGGCTGAAATTTGATTATTTTTGATAAAATTATTGATAATATTGAATTCATTAATTGAATTCAAATATTTACAGTCGTACTTTACTTCAATAATAAATTTATGCAAAATAATATTCTTTGAGTTTCCTCAATATTTGCATGTTACTTAGACTCCTTTTAGCACTTATCCCTTCAATTTATATAGAAACTGAAGTGTAAGATGACTAAGTTTTCAGGTTTTTCCTGGTTTTGTATTGGTAGTGATCATCATTACACGTTATATTTACCCTGCAACCTGAAATGAATACTTGGTCAGGCAGTTCAAGAGATAGGTGCTTGTTGAAAAGTACCTGCTATTTGATTGCAGATTTTGTCTATATATATATATGAAATATACATGTGTGTACTTAAACATTTCCTTGTCAAATTATTATGGATACTATAAACATTTTATGTATATTCTTATTTATTTCCACAATATGTAATCAAAATAAGCACATTTAATAACACATTCACAAAATATACACAAAAAATTCAGAAGTAAAAATTTAGTCCATGTTTAGGCTGTCTTTAATATTTGGTGTGACCACCTTTTGCTTGATCACAGCTTCAATTCGTCTAGGCATGCTGTCAATTGCATTGTTTAAAAATTGTTGCATCTTTTCATTTCGAAACCATTACTGTGATATGATAGGCAATCGAATGTAAGTGATAATTGGCTGCAAAATTCTGCAAATATATATGCATGCAGTGCAAATGTAGTGCAAAACTAGGTGGCCATAACAATTTGCTGCTCTTAATTAAGAAACTTGCATGGCTAGCTATTGTGCAATATAAAATATATCAATATCATGTAGCTAATGGACATCACTGAATCATAGTACAATGATGGAATGAACATAAAACAATTGACATTTCATGGAAATTTTCTAGAACACTTTCTGTAATTAATTCTAGGTTTCCATAATAATTTTATGCTTACTATATATATATACATATATATATATATATTCACATGTATATATATTTATATATATATATATATATAACGGGTGATCAATAAAAATGCGCACTATTTGGAAATTATATCGCATTAAGGCATGTCACATAGTCTATCAAAAATGTAATGAAACAATGAAGTTAAACGGCGAAAAATGTATATAATTCAAACGTGATGTCAATACATTTTAATGGTAAACAGTTTTAAATCGATTATTGGTGCTTTAGTCAGTCTTTGATTAACATTCTTCATCATCTCGCAAACTCTATCCTTGTTAATATTTTGTTGTAAACAGTATTTTATTCTTTGTTTTAATTCATCATGAGTTTAGCATCACATTTTTTGGCATTGACGTTTTGTTTCAGTAATCAAAAAAAATCCGTAAAGGGCCTCACTTGAGGTGCATTTGGAGGGTTGGAGTCTTTAATAACAAATTTGGTGCCATTGGCATAATCCCTTGAAGCAAGATCAAGCCAAAAGATGTAGTCACACCCTGGTTAAACGTCTTTAATAAACGGCAAGATTTTTTTTAATTTACTCCAAATAATTCTAATGGTAATGGCTGCTTTAGATGGAAAGAAATAAGGTTTTGCAATGCCTCTTGGCAAAATTGCGATCCACATTACCATTCGCTGCTCAAACTTTTTTGAATTGATCATGAGCATCACCACTACATGGTCCATAATAAAAATTGTTACTGGGTATATTGGTATGTTTCAGAGTAAAATAAGTTTCATCATCCATTATTACATCCGGAAAACCCTCATTCTTCATTAATCGATAAAGCTTCTCGCCTCTCACACTTTGAGTCTCTTCCTGATTTTCTGTCACCAACGGTATTTTTTTTTCTGAATGCATGTATCTCATTGAACTCAAAACATAATTAATATACGGTTGTGAGACATCAAATTTTAAAGGCCTCTGAGAAAAGCCTCCACCTCTCTTTAAAATAAAGAACCACTTGTTGAATGGAATGGTTTATATATATATA
>CABFPE010000326.1:526124-536339 GCA_900660155.1 Hofstenia miamia | reverse complement strand
TATATATATATATATATATATATATATATATGCGACAAAACTTTGAGGAACTTTCCGACTTCTTCCAGATCTTCTTGGCTGATTCTCATTTTGTGTTTTTACAGGCTGGTTCAAACCGTTTAGCTTTCGGTAATTTTCTGCAGTGCTCATTTCAACTCCAAATGGCACTTCAAGAATATCATCATATTTGTAGGTGCGATTCCTTCTAATTTTACTGTCAGGTTCGAGCTTGATAATATATGAATGCTTTCCGCAACATGATTCCATTTTGAGTATAATGTATTTTTACAAACACTTTGTCTCCATCCTCGAAAGTTGACAGGTTTTCTGTCACTCTATAGAAATATTTCTTCTTCTTAACCTGATACCCGTTTTTTTCTTTTTATACCAAGATGGCACATGCTGATTGGCCTAAGAAGTGCATAGGTCATTAACATTTTTGTGCGAAGTTTGCAGCTATGTAAAAGCTTAGCTGTAGATGCTCCAATTGCGGTGAACGGACTTGAGTTAGGTATTAATAGTCCTTATTGTAGATCCTCAAAACTTCTAAGTATTTTCTTAATTGTATGGACTGCTTCTCTGCTAAATCATTGAAACGAGGATAGTATAGACTGCTCATGGTAAGCCTGAATAGATATTTTCCACAAACTACTTCATATCTCAACTTCCAAAACGTACTTAACTCTTTGCTTTTCTGCCATCCATTATTAATGTAGGAAACAACAAGCTGTAAATGTGAATCATTTGCTGTTGGTATTTTTATGCTCACGTGTGTTGCATCATCTATTGCGAATGGGCTGTTTTTGGTGGATGGCTAATACGATTTATAACTCGAGATTATTGGTTTCAGCAGAGCTGTTGTAATGAATTTGCATTTGCTACAGCTATCTCTTTTCGTGGAATGTACTTCACTAGAGGACCTGAAAATCTTTAGAGGGGCATCAGAATTCTCTGTATTCTTGGAGGTAACTCATGAATACATTTTTTATGCAACAGTTCTAGTGGCTTATAATCAGACTGCACTATAAACTTTGTTTCATAGATAGAGTCATAGAACTTAGAGAACCGAAAACAATTACCAGCAACTCTTTTTCAATTTTCAAATAACTTTTTGCTGATGGTGTTAGAGCACGACCTGCGTATGCGAATGGCTGTTGTTCTTGTAACAATACTGCTCCTAGTGAGTAACTCGATGAATCGACTTGAATTGCGGACATAGATTTGCAGTCAAAATGTCGCAATGTTGGCGCTGTTGTTAACGTTCTCTTAATTTCTTTGAATGCCTTTTCTTTTTCTTTTTCCCACATACAAGTAGCTATGGATTTAATTAGAATTCGTATGGAGCTGTGAATCTTGACATATCTAGTATGCACTGAAGATATTCGCCATTACCAGGAAACGTTGTAATTCCATTTTGTCTTTTGGCTATGGTTAATAATTGATTGCAAATGTTTTTGTAGCATCTGGATGAAAGCCAATTTCGTCTACGATAAGCCCCATATATTGAACTCATCTTCTTTCTAGTGTATCTTTTGTTCTATTGTCGTGATTTCTGGAGAACTTCCTGAACAATGTAGTCATGATACGTCTTTGCATTGGTTGCAATGCAAATGTCGTCGTAAATTGCAATAACGTCTGAGATGTTGCCAAAAACATATCTACCATCTGCTGAGATTTGTCCAATGCAGAACTTAACTCGTTTGGCAGATATTTCCACAGGTAGCGCCAAGATGTAGTGCTGAAAGTACATGACTTTCGCGTTAGCTCTATATGCCAGAACACGTTTCACAAATCAATTGCTGTAAATGTGGTTTTCTCATTGAAGAATGAACATGGAGGATAATATGGTTCTGGAATGACATAGTTGTTTAGTTGTTTTGCATTCATAGTTAAACGAATGTCTCCATTTTTTCTTTTCGGCTATTATCAAGCTATTAACCAATTCTGCACACTCATTAACTGGTGTAATAACATCCGCCTAAGTTTTAATTTTACCAATAGCGTCAATGGCACTTTGAGTGGAGCATGGATTACTGGTGTAGTATCTGGTTTGATTCGTATGTCGTATTTCTTATAGTTACCAAATCCCTTGAAGACGTCTTTAAATATTTAAATGGCCCGGATGTAATTTCCGTGCTGATTGTCTTTCACCCCGTCCGGACCCAACCCGAAAATTTTTAGAGTCCGTATTAGAGGTAATGCTATAAACTAATGAGTTTTTCCTGAAATTTACTTTAATATATCATTCTCAAGACTAGTTCTTAATCCAAGTATAGGAGTCACATCGATGGGAGATATTATAAATTTCCCCATCGATTTATTTATCGATTATCTATGGTGACCATTGCCTCGATCGTTTTGACTCTCTTTTTTGTGCATATGGTTCGTAGTTGCATCACAGATATAGTCTTCATCACTTAAATACACCGGCTCTTGAACAACATCTAGACGTTTTCTCCGAAGATGGGCTCGACAAATTTTTGAGAAATGGTTTGGTCCCTTAGATTCATTGCAAATTTTCACAGGACATTTGTCATCTCTTGTGAATGATTACAATTAATTTGTTGGCGCTCAGCAAACTTGGTGTTTCTGATATCTGACTTCTTGTATCAAAATTGGGGCGAATGATGGCAACCAGCTCCAGTTCCTTCTTGATTTCTGTTTGTTATTGATCATTTGGACAATGGGGTGAATCCTCAGTACATTTTTATATACTCATTACTCTCTTTAAGTCTAGGTTTGGTTCTTTCAATAATCGTCCCTGTAGAGGTTCGTCTTCCATTGATAGAACGATTTTGTCACGGATTAGTGAGTCACAAAGACTCTCAAATTTGCAGCTACGTGCTCTCGTTCTTAAAAGATTAACAAATTGGTTGATTTTCAACCCTTATCGCTTCTGATTAAAGAAAATTAATTTTTCAAATGTTTCATTTCCCGATCCTGCAAAGTAGGATTCTTACTTTTGAAATGCATTTCCTATCTAGTTCAGTGGCAATAAGAAGAGGTCGAATCTCATTTCCAACTTTCCCATTCTTGAGCTACACTTATAGAATCTACAAGAAATGGCAAATCTCTTAAAGAATCGAACGCTGTAAACAGTAAATTAAATGTAAATAAAACGCAAGCTTAACGCAATAAAACGAAAATTATATTCATCAAAACCACATCAGTTTCCGATATGAATTGCAAAACTGCAAAAGAATCCCGCATCTTTTGGTGTATCGCACAGTTAAAAATAATAGAAAATTAAAGTTGTGAGACAATTTAAATTCTTGTTTGACGTTATAGGAGGAAAAGTGAGATGTTTGGCGTTTAGGGGAAAAGTGTTATGTGGCATTTTTGTTTTCTTGAAAATCCATTTTTTGCTATGCTCGTGTTTACGCAAATGGTAAAACAGCTTAATATTTAAGGATGCTACGTAGCACCAACTGCAAAATAGGCATTGTAGCAAACAAAACATAATGCTGAATTGTATTAGATGATGTTCTTCAAAATTATATGCATAGGTAAAGAAAATTGAAATAAACCAAAACTAAGATTTAAAGTTTTTTCAAATATTAACGTCTTTCTAACCTTATGTGCACTTTGATTATGAGACAGCCTTTTTTTAATTTTTCTTTTCTCTTCGCTTAAGCTCTTAAAGTCTATTGTTGAAGATACAATCATAAATTGGTTTTAGAATTATTTAACAATACGTAATGGAAAGCTATTGTGTTTTTACAAGCCAATTAGATTTTCATATATGAAATTTCAAATGCATTTTACACTCATACTGGGCTTAGACCAGATTTTGTAGCGTACCACTCATGAACAAAAATTTCAAAATAATTATTTACTCTTACCTTCATCGGTTATGGGTAGTGTAAAAAAGCTATGTATGGCCTCATTGTAGTTTTTCATTAGAGAATTTTGTTTTTTGTGCTATTTTACGAGATTTTTGGAGTAAGCAAAAATTGGTAACTTAATACTTGTAATTTCAGTTCTAAATTCGTCTAGCAAAAAAATTATGCTAACATTTTTTTAATAATGCTGTGAAAATCTTTTCCTAAAACCTTCGCAGAAATGCAAGCACAAGTCGCTTGTAGCAGAAAATGGATCAGCTTTATGGAAAAAACCTTGTTAAAAAATTTGCTATTCTGGTACTTACAAAATGAAATAATTCGTTGTTCATTTTTCACGAAGATTTTTTGGTTTCCATTTCAATATGAAAGATTAATTATCAATTAATTTCTTCAGTTCTCAGGTTAAATTTTGGAATTTTACAGGTTACGTTTTGGTTGCATTAGTTATGGGTAGTGTTCGGTGGTTTCCAAAAATTATCTCTGTTTTGGTTTAAGTTTTTCTTTACCCCACAAAACTGCGGTTTCTTGCTCGGTTTTGGTTTTTCGTTAAATCCTATTGTTATTAGAAAAGACACTTTCCTGACTTTCTGAAGCATGTTTTCAAATCACTAATTTAAGTTTTAGTTAAGTAAAAAACAATTTTACTCTTCAACTATTGGCAAGCATTATGGAATTTGCTCCAAGAATACTGCAACGATTCTTGGAAATAACATTTTAAGCAATTGCTTCTGCCAAAAACCGAAAATTCGGTGTGCAATTTTCTCTCGTTTCGGGTTTAGTGAAAACCGCGGTTTCGTTTTTTCGTTACTTTGCAGAACACTTGTCATGGGATTTATCTACTTTGAAATTGTGCTGAAATGCAAAGTAAATTTATTTATTAATATTGTGAAGTGTTGTAAAAAAGAGTGCAAATTCTATTGTAGGAGCTTTTCGGAAATTGATCCAGATGTAACTTCATGCAACGGAATTTATTTTTACTGATTTTTTACTCAATTATGCATATGGTTTCCAATGACAAGTTCCAATTAAGGAAAAACCAGCTGCACCAACAACAGTGTTTATAATAATGTTAGTTCCCAAAATTTATTCTCTGTAGAAGAATGCTATTTGTAGCAGCACACTTCTGGCTTACAATAAAATTGGTAGGTGCCTGTATTCGTTCAAAATATGAATTTACCAATGTCACCAATCATACACTGATCACTACACCAGATTATTTTCAAGCATTCATTGGTGTTTCTGAAAAACAATGCCAAATATATTGCGATGGAGAAAAATTTTGTGTTGGCTATCATCTATGCTCTAACATATGCTTCCTGTATGGCTTAGATGTCGGCGTTGGTAAAAAGAAGTGGAAATACAAAGAAAACTGTTTTTTCAAGACGGTAAGAATTGCTAAAATTAATAAATTAATTCTTGTTTAGAAAAACTTAGCATATGTGGAAGCCTTCTTGGTACCATGTAAGTTTTTGTTAGACCCAAAGATTGTGAATTATACATCTTAGAAAAGTGTTAATATAAATACAGTGCATAAATTAATATATTGCTGCAACTATATCAAAGCCAATGAACAGCATAGACATTTTTATTTAGCTCAAAGTCCTAGTATTTTACTATTACTTTACTATTACCTTAATATGAGGTTCAATATATTATGCTGCGTACTATGCATAAGATATTAAGTCTTTTTGGCCAACATGCGAACGTCGTTGATTGTTCTGTTAAGGAAGTGTTTTTCTTAGCTCATTATAATTAATTGCCATACTTGTAAATGGATTGATTTTTTGGATCCGAATCCATTCCAAAGCCAAAAAATTTTTAAGGATCGATCCATGGGATTTCCACCCATTCACGGAAAATTAAAAACAGCTAACAAATCGTAAGTGAAAAACAGTTGTACTTCAAAAAAGATATGTACAAAATAAAAATTACAACAGTATACCGCAACAACTACAATAGTGTGGTATTTTCCTATCCCGCAGAAATATTGATAAAGCTAAGAATAATTACAATGAAATCATTCACATTTTAGTACTCTATACTTTAAATTTACATCAATTTACTTGGAGTAAAAAGCAAATACTCACTTGTGAGTTTATTAGGATTGGCTTGCTAAACGCTACGCATCATGCAAAAATTGAAACATGGCTCTCGGCTCTGCAAGGGTCCGCAATCTTAAATTTAAATAAATAAGCACGTGTATAATATATCTGCGTTCTGCTCATCTGATGTCATCCATATGATATCAAATATCAATTCGCAGTGAAAGCCAATTAGAGGAAAGTTTGCATAACGTTCAGGGAAGCCAAGAATCTATTTTAACGCTCTATGCTGATTCTACACAAACGAAGAGTTGCAACGAAAGATGAACAAAGAAATTTTGGGAGCAAAGAAATCCATCTTGACACTCAGTAAGTTTATTATTGGCGAAGTTTGAACTGAGAACTGCTTTAGAGTTGGAGCAGTGATTCCTCGGGTTTCTGTAAATTTTCGGTTTTATCCAAGAGTAGGAGCATTTCGGTATCATTTCATGCTTGGGAGAGATCGGTTTTGCGAGAAAGAATCGCGAAGGCTTCTATTTCCGTATTCATAGCATTCTTGTATCTAATGTATTTTAGGTAGTAACATGTTTTTGGTAAAGAGACAGATTGACGGAGGTTGTTTATCCTGCATCGGAATATATTGTAGAAATTTCAGTAAAGTTTTTGACCTTTATTTGCTACCATTAATGTAGTTTTAGCATCGATATCACTGGTATGTGCTTCATCAGTGCTCACCTTAGAGTTGGGGAACAACTTAAAGATGTTCACGAGTTAGGTATGATGGTTTGTATTCTGGTACCGGAAATTTATATCTTTCATTATCAGGCATTTTTCATTTTTCCGGATCATTTATGCCTGCACAGATCATTGCTACAATTTCCACACGCTTTGCGACGTTATACAGTTTGGTGTTTTCTTTCCATAAGTTTGCCAATTCAAAAGAATATCATTTCAAACACTTGTTTAGGTTTCAAATTTTAAACTAATTACAGTTTTGTCAAATTTGTCTACATATTTTCATAGTATAGAGTTGCAAAATCACTACAAAATAATTTATTTCAAGTTGGAAAATGGCTGGTTACCATTCAGTGCTCACCCATGATTGGGATTCGAGGCAGTTTGGTTAATAATAATCAAACAATTCGAAACCAAAAGTGTTTTTTGTCTGAATTGTAGTACAATTAATGCGAATATTTGCAAAAATGTATACCAAAAGATAATCCCGGAGCTGCCTTAATAGGATGGCTTCGGCACACTGTTGTTTGGGTTATCATTCTCATTGAACAGCATGCGTTTATGTATTATATAGATCTCCATTTAAAAAATATTTCCCTTAAAATTTAGTGGAAATGTAAGCAAAACTCTATTGAACAGTATTATTAAATTTGCTTGTTATGGATAGAATTATAGTGGAAGATGATGAGAAATAGTTGATTTGAGTTGTCCAGCACAATAACTGATCAATAAATTCAACTTTAATATGAATATGATGCCTCCATCCGTCAGTCACGCCTGAAGTTCGACTAAGCATATTTCCTAATTTTGCTCATGACAGTGTGCCTAATTATATTAAAATACAAAAATTAGATACCTACGACAGTACAATTTCATGAATCAATAAAATTGGGTGGAATCGGACTGACAAATCTTGTCTCATTAGAAGCCATTATTGAAAATATTTATTTTGCCTGAGATTACAATAGCCAATCCTAATAAATATTAAATTCGAATCACTTGACAAATTTGTTTATTATAATTACATATATTGGTAAGATAAAAGGTAATTTTTTAAATGGTGAGATCATTTAATATAAATATTGTAGTCGTCTATTTTATTTTTATAAGAATTTTTTTAATAAGAATTAGTTTATCAGAATGCTGCTCAAGTTCGTAATTATTATTTCTAATCTTCATTATCGTTTTATTTTTAGTTAAAAAATTAAAATTTAGANATGGCTGGTTACCATTCAGTGCTCACCCATGATTGGGATTCGAGGCAGTTTGGTTAATAATAATCAAACAATTCGAAACCAAAAGTGTTTTTTGTCTGAATTGTAGTACAATTAATGCGAATATTTGCAAAAATGTATACCAAAAGATAATCCCGGAGCTGCCTTAATAGGATGGCTTCGGCACACTGTTGTTTGGGTTATCATTCTCATTGAACAGCATGCGTTTATGTATTATATAGATCTCCATTTAAAAAATATTTCCCTTAAAATTTAGTGGAAATGTAAGCAAAACTCTATTGAACAGTATTATTAAATTTGCTTGTTATGGATAGAATTATAGTGGAAGATGATGAGAAATAGTTGATTTGAGTTGTCCAGCACAATAACTGATCAATAAATTCAACTTTAATATGAATATGATGCCTCCATCCGTCAGTCACGCCTGAAGTTCGACTAAGCATATTTCCTAATTTTGCTCATGACAGTGTGCCTAATTATATTAAAATACAAAAATTAGATACCTACGACAGTACAATTTCATGAATCAATAAAATTGGGTGGAATCGGACTGACAAATCTTGTCTCATTAGAAGCCATTATTGAAAATATTTATTTTGCCTGAGATTACAATAGCCAATCCTAATAAATATTAAATTCGAATCACTTGACAAATTTGTTTATTATAATTACATATATTGGTAAGATAAAAGGTAATTTTTTAAATGGTGAGATCATTTAATATAAATATTGTAGTCGTCTATTTTATTTTTATAAGAATTTTTTTAATAAGAATTAGTTTATCAGAATGCTGCTCAAGTTCGTAATTATTTATTTCTAATCTTCATTATTGCTTTATTTTTAGTTAAAAAATTAAAATTTAGACTGTGAATGGGGACCATGGAATGAATGGGAAGGTTGTGGCGGAAATGATATGATAACTAGAACACGTTCTGAGGCTACATCATATGGTATGTCTTGTGAGGGACCGAGTAGTTTGCAATTTTACTGTGGGCAAAATTTGAAAGCTACCTATCATGTACCATCACCATATGGTAAACCACATGATTGGTATTATACACCATCACCCCAAAACACATTTCGAATGCATTATTGTTTTCATACTGATGTTAATTACCATAACACACCCATATTAATTAATGTTATCGTCCAGACCACAAGATTATATTACGCTTGTGGAAGAAAACCTCACAATCAAGTAGAAAGCTGTTTGGAAGTAGGTCCAAAATTTATTGTACCAAATGAATTTGTTGGTGATTTTGGTTTTCTTACTGAGGAAGTTTTTAACAGATCCAGCATAAGGAGTACTGATGGATGTAAAATTTCATGTCACAGTGACAATTATTATAACACAATCGCTATACAATGTAAGTATTTTTTAAATTTGAGTGTTAAATTTACATTAAGGGCATTTGAGCCAAATGCTGCGTAATATATATTAAATTGCACTTCTTCAGTTTTTTGTAATACTGAATTTTAAATAAATTCATAATTAAAAATTCGGTTACTCAAATTGATATAAAACGATATAAAACATCAATTTATTAATACCATCGTTTTTTCGTTGATGCAGTGTTAAATTGATTTGATAATAATTTACGCATTTTTAGCAATGTAATTTCCTAGAAAAATATTTGTTCATTTTGTTTGATAAAGAAATATGATGATTTACGCATTGACTATCTCATATGCCAGTTTATTGACAAATCTAAGCTAGAAAATCCTTTCTATGTGGAACTTAGTAGGCTACTACTTTGCAGAATCGATTGAATCAAACTTTGCTTTTGACATTTCAAACTGGCAAGCATAAGTTTGTGACATCACTTATTCATCGACCTCACCTTCCACCTAAAATATGTTAATCCCCGATGCCTGCGGATAATCGAGTGTTGAGTGTAATTTAATATATTGATAAGATTATGAATTCATCTTGCGCTTTCTATCACTACATATAGATCTAGAGATAATTATGTTATTTGTAATTCAATAATTAACATGCTTATAAAGTAGATTTAAGCGTTCTGGTTGTAATATATATGTCATATTAATTATACATTTCTCTCATATAGCAAATTCATAATTTTGTGAAACGCGTGTTGCTTAGGTGGAGTAATACATTCGATAGGTCTATTCAAGAAAATCTTTTAAAAAATTAAACACATTTAACAAATAAATTAAGAATGATTGATAACGTGCACAGAAAAATTGAATTTTGAAAGCCCATTGATAAAAACACAAAAAATATGTAGACCAGAGTAGGAATCGGCCGGGAATTTTAAGACTGGCAAAAGCTAATATCGTTTTGGGCGGTAAATTTTTTTGCATTGTATATTTCATCTAACGAAGTATATATATATATAC
>CABFPE010000326.1:489299-520834 GCA_900660155.1 Hofstenia miamia | reverse complement strand
GCATTGCATAGACAGTGTGTAACACAATTAGGAACAGCTTAATAAATGTAAAATACATGCTAATTTTATATATAAGAATACACTATATATTATTTTACAATAGGTAGCGAATTGTGGTTGTAATATCAAAATAACACAACTGTTTGAACCAATATCTTTTGAAATTATTCCATAGAAAATTTGCAAAACAGCGCGATCTTAATGTGCGACATCTGTATGGGAACACATTGAAGAAATATATATTTTAAGATCTTCAAAAATTTTTAATGTTAGATTGCGATACCATTTGCTTGAGTACAATGAAAATTACAATCGTCATTGAGATTGTCAACTGAAAGAGCTTCTATAAGAATGATTTCAGATGAGTTAAAAATTTTATGATACACCTAAGCAATGAAGCATATAAGTGTCACGAATCATGAACCCCATAAATTTTGCATAGGAATGACTTCAAGACAACTTGAACGTCTTAATCTTAAAATATTCTTCAGTGCAAACTTTAATATGTAGGTTCGATTACTGTTGGAAGATTTCTTCACACTGTATAGTTAACATGAATTAAATATCACAATTTCAACATGAACAGTTCAGTGAGTTTTCTCAATGGGGAATTCAATTGTAAAATTTCTATTATTAGCATAACACAAGCACAATTTTCTAATTAAAGCAACAAATATATTTATTCTGACATATATAATTGGTGTGTCTTTGGTAATTATCAAACTGTTTGTATTCCTTGTTACGTACTGTACTTGTCCATCTACTATTAACTGATTTCACTATAATAGAGGGAGCAAAAACTTTTCGCTATTGAAAAAAATATTAGTTTTTTCATATACTTAAAACACAGGAATAATATTATCACTAATTTTCAATTAATTGGGAAGCACACTTACACAGAGATGAATATGTGTATATATGTATATATATATATATATATATATATATATGTAAATGTCCTTTCAAGAAATTTGAATCATTTTAATTGCACACCACTAAGCGGAGGAAAACAAAATTGATTTGCTTCAAAATAAGTTTGTGCGATAATTCAATTTGCAAGTTCTTTACATGCTTTACAACAAAGTGAAATAGCACGATTTAAACAAAAAGTTTGGTCAGCAATAAATCATCGTAGATGGTTTTATAGATTAATAGGTTTTGGTTTAAAACGTGTTTGAAGTAGATACTTTCAATTTTTCTATTGAAAATGCGACGTCGGGAATAAAATTTTTGAAAATCCTTGCAAGTTCTTTAAGAGATCAACAACATAATATGTAACAGTGAAATGTCAGACAAAACCTTCCTGACAGGGATTGATGATGCTTTTCTAGATGATAAAGAAACGTCATAATATATTATTTCATTTTCTCACTAATGTATTAACATAACAAATTTCATACGCGCGAAGTTGAAAATAATATTTTTCAGATTTTTAAATGAACCTAATTTCTTACTATGATATATATATATATATATATATATATATATAAAGTATTTTTAATACTAATTATAATCTCTACCGAAACATCGTTGTTCTGAAAAATACCTCAAAGCTAAGCCCGGCTAAGCTTATGAAGATTCTAAATCTCAGTGTAATTTCATTTGAATTGATTGCTAAATTGATTTGGGAAATGCATGACAAAATAATTTGTGTAATTGCAGCAAAACTTACGTCATCACTGCAATTGCAAGCATTTCGCCTCATTTCCCGTTCGGTAAGCGTTATATTACTTTACAATGAATGCAATATTATTAAAAGTGTTTTTTTTCGAGGAGGGTTAAAATGGGGGTCTGAAAAGATTGATTGCAACAAAATCAGATAAAAAATTTTCTTTTTGCCAAATACTGGCAATTTCACCATTTTGTCCAATGATAGCAAGCATCTCATTGAACGATATTTTTTAGTAAAATGTCTATCATGGATCTTGAGCAAAAATTTTTGCATCATACATTTAGTTTGTTCGAGGTGCAATAAAAATGTAAATTTGTACTCTTTTTTATGCTTGTTGGATAGAACTGGAATCGTATCATCGCCGTGCCCCATATACGGAGTTATGCAAAAGAAAGTGTTATGCATGGAGAAAATGCCGACTTAAGAAAATTCAGCTACTGTGATATTAATTTAAATTAATGTATTTTGTATTCTATTAATATGAAGTAGTTGAAATCAGAGCTGTCAACTGGTTGCGTGTCATTCGGGTACCGGGTCATTCGGTCACCAATTGCATAGTTCAGTTCAGTTTGTTGACGGCTCAGAAGACATTTTATAGTTGACTCAATATCAAATTTTGCAAAATGGATTTAGTAAACCAAATTAGAACTTAGTTTTCTTACTACGACTATTTTTCACAATGCAAAAAGTTATCACAATAATAGTTCATACTAGTTAGTAGGCTTGATTCATATTTATCTATATTCCTCAAGTAAAACAACACCAGAGAAATGTATTTTAGCTAAGCCAATGCTTTTGTTTTTTTGCTATTATTATAAAATTTCGGGTCACTAATCTCTCGGGCCACAGGCCAACAGATTGAGACCCGTTGTCAGCTCTGGTCTAAATACTAATTTTGATTTATTGTCACAACAACTTCTAACCTAATGAGGATATGATGTGATATCTGCACCTGTAGGGTGGGAGGTAGAAATGAGTTCTTAAATCATATTACCCAAACAAGCTAAGGAGACCCCAGGTAGGAGAAAATAGCAGAAAAACTCTACCGGGGTACTAATGGATCACGTGAGGTGAGCTTTTCACGAATTTCCTTTTGTGTTTTTACCCTTTAAGTCACTTAGGCGGTAAACACAAGAAATATTTATAAAAAACTCACTTTATGTAATCCAAAATTCAAATCCACTTTTTTAAACTTTACTGCATACATATATAGAGTTAGTGTATTTCTATTCATAAGTTTTTTAGGATCTGAGCCTAAAAATTTGAATAGACCCATATTTTATAAGCGCCAAATAGATTACCTGCACTCTTGCACATATAGCTAAACAAGATTTTAAAACTCAAAAAATGACAAAAGTTACAAACTCTACAAAATAGTAAAATTTTATTCATATTTATAAAACTCAATCAAGAACCTTTGAATAAGTTGCGGGAACTTTGCTTCACAGAATTACCATTGGCGCCATGTTCCATTCCGATATTAATATATTTTGAAAAAATTGTTCGAAGAACTCAATTATTTTGCATAAGTGAGTTGAAAAAATATTCAGTGATGTAAAATATTATATTTCATTTTATTATATTTATTCAAAACAATTACTACTATATCCATGTCTAACATATGCTAACTCACTATTTAAAAGTAGTTTATTGGATTTTATATATGCAATAAATATCAACAGATGAAAGAAAAGAACAAATTTAAATAGATTCTCAACTCAATTATTTTCAAGAAATTGAATTGTGTTCAAAATAAATAACTATTTATAAATACTATAAATAGATTTTACAAAAGCTCTGTTTGTCTTGCATAATTCAACTGATATTGACACTTGAACTTAAAAGTTGTCAAAGGAAACCATTTAAAAATTAATCCATGAACTCTGAATTTCCCAAAAGCAGTAATGTATTTACTATTTTACAAACAATTACTGTACTTTTCAACGAGCCTACATTTCCAAGCTCGGATCGGCTCGGCTCGGCTCGGCTCGTTTAACTTTTGTGCTCTGCTCGCCACATAAAATTTTGAATGAGGCTCGTTTTAGCTCGGTAGTTTTTTAAAAATGAGTGCTCAAAGAATTTTTTACATAGCTCTTCCTATTATTTAATAAACATTTCTTAAATAAGATTATAGGAAAGGCATACTGACTACAAAAAATAAGAAAAATCTCCATAATTAAATTAACAAGCAGAACTATAAACTTGCCTTGCCTAAAATAGGCTCGTTTTGGGCTTGTTGTATATCAAATACTGTGCTCAAGCTCGGCTCGGCTCGTTAGAAGCTTGGCTCGTTGACAAATCTGCTGTAGACGCTATCAAATTGTTTCTTTTTGATCAACATAGTGTACCAAAATATTATATATTAATTGAAATATTGATAAATATAATATTGAATGCTAAGGATCCGAAGGAATTTGGAGGATTTAACAATTTATTCCAAAGCAATTTTATAATTATATTAGTTTACTAATTAATGCAATGCCACTGAACAGCTGTCGACAATTTAAAGCACTTCTTGCGAATGAATTTTACGAAGTGTGTAAATCATATACTACCAGTAAACCTGTAAACTGTAGGTATTAAAATAATCTTAATACTTGCGCTATCGTAAAAGGTAAGAATTTCAGTTTTAGGATTCAAACATTTAAGAAAATTTGTGAAAAGTTTCATATATGTTGTGTCAGAGGATACGTCAATTATCATGGAGATAAATTTGAAATAAATTATTTACCCATTTATAACTGATTTTTGTTAAATTTTGCACTAATTATAGTAGCTCATCCAAATACTTGATTTTTGAAAATTGCTGATAAAATTTTAAAGAAATGAATTAAGCATTCATACTACTATAAATGTAAATTTGTAGCGCCAAAAATGTGTTGCAACCCATTTTGTTGAAAAGGAAATTTTACTGTAAGAACAAGGAAACATTTTTCGAAAACCGAAAATGACAGTATTCTTCACAAAATATCCACAAAATAAGAATTAATCAAAATTAAGCATTAAAAAAGACAGAATGTTATATACATATATATATATATACATCAAATTAATTATGCAAATAGTTCTTAATTTTATATTTAATCATGCATACCAGATTAGAAGTCAAAAACTATTTCTAAATTTAGTGATAAAGGTTTGATATACCTTTTTGTGCCTTTGATTTGTATGCAGTATTCATGTTTAATTTATGCAAATTCTAATAATTTGTCAATGTCGTTCTTAAGAAAGTGTTTGCCCCATTTTAGTAAATCTCTCTTGGTAAAAAATACTAATCCTTTTTCCAACACTTTTTCATATTTCAAGAATTTTCTCAACAAAATCTTTTTTAAGTTGAAAAGATTAAACTTCTTTTATGTATGTTACTTTACATCATGATCACTAAGGAAATAAAACCGTTAAAACAAGTCTATTATATATATTAATGTTTCAAATGCATATTTTATCAAATTTTTGAAATACACTATGGTTAATTAAATTTTCTGTTTATAAGTCTTTAAGCTGAACAACAGGCATATAATATTTCAACCATTATGTTGAATGATTAAAATTTTATAGTTGGTATACAAAATACTTGAATATAAAAGCATTATGAAGTTTGATATTTAAATCCAACCAAACCTCGGGCAGAGCTGGAACCTCTTTGGCAGATATTTTAGTATGTTGACTTGTGTATCCCAATTTCTGTGGCACCACTGTCAAAATTTTATTTTTAAGCTGCAAAATTCTATGGAGACCTCTTCTCAATCAAAAGCTTCCAAATTTTCTCAAAATTCAGCTTATATCTTCGCATTATACTACGTTGTTTAGGTGACGACGCTTCCAACTATGCAAGAAATTCCACTAACTTCTTTTAATAACATCGAAGTTCCTAAAAAAGAGGAGGAAGAAAAACCCTTTTCACTCATTTGGTCGAATTGTGGAACTGCGAAAGTAGTGCCTAAGGATCAAAGTCTTGAATTAGTAGGCTCCCTATTACCTTTCGTGGAGCACAGTCGAAATAAATACACTACAGCTTTTTGGGTAAATTTCCCTAAATTTTATCAATTTATTAATATTTGATTGAGCAAAAAGCCATTCAAAGTCTAAGTGGATTTTTTTGTAAAATTGTGATAATACAACAACTGTTTGACAATTCTTTAGAGCTGGTAAAATCAACACTTTGAGTCTAACAAAATTTGATTGATGGATAATACGCAATACTCATTGAAGGAAGTCTACAACATTGACACAAACTTTTCCATAATAAACAGATATCATGTAGTCTACAGAATTGTGATATGAATGAGCTAAACCATTTCAATTAGAAAATGTGAAAATTTACCCATTATTTAAATTTTGATGCATAATTTATCTAATCCTTTTTATGTTTGGCATTGAATATATTGAAACCATTTTGGTGTAAGAATTTCATACAAGAGTAAAATATATACTGATGTTGACTTTCCTTATTTGTAAGACGTATTTCAATCGACAATAAATTATTCGGAATAGGATGTGATAATCCAACAAAACTGCATTGTTTCAAAAGCATCATGGAAAAGAGGATTTGAATTTTTCAGCAAAATTTTTCAACACCCCATTAAGCTATGCTGGTGCTAGGGAGGCTGGATGCAACCTGCCTGATTGATGGATAGGCAAGTGAGGACCGGTTGACTTGTCATCTCATTCACCAGATTTGACTTACCTGACATTTTCTGTTTGGTGTTCTCAAAGAAAAGGCCTACTCGGGATTGTCTCACAGCATCGTTGAACTTGAAAAACGAATTGCAACTGTTAATGTCTACCCTTCCTTTGCTGCGGGAATTCCACAGAACTAGTATTTTTTGTCCCAGTTTCCATTTTGTTTTGGATTTGGGCCCAGTCACAACTATTGCCTGTGCCATGCATATTTTGGCTTCATGGTCTCCTGTTGTCGTAGTAAAACATGATGAATAACGTTGTGAAATCCGTGGTCTAATTTTATATCATGGTCCCATGTTAGTACCAGTCTCGCTGAAATATATAATCTCAGATTCTAGTCCCATTGAAGTAATTGCTCCTACAGAACCCTAATTTGCGCCAATTAGTAAGCCGCAAAATTTTCTAAGAGATTCGTAAACAGCAGTAAGTGTACAAAAAGTCTTAGTAAATATCTTTTTTATTTTGCAAAATATTCACGTTGCATTGTCTTAAAGACCTACAGAGAAGAATTCCACGAAATATAAAAGCAAAACAAAGCTCATTATAATTATTGGGTGCACTTTGCTTCAGTCATTCGTCTGCTCAAACTATAGCCAATTAGTCTCCGAAACCTGTTCCTAAAAAAATTGCTGTAAAATATAACAAAATCAAGCTACTATATTTAAAAAACATATTTTACAAGGAATCATTAATTTACTTAATGCTCAATTTTAGTAATTTAAACTTCTTATTCTACAAAATGCATTTTGTGATTCAGCCGTTATGCATTGTTATAAATACTTTCGAATGCAATTTATACATTTATCACATGTTGGCCTTTGTAATGAGATTTTTAAATCTTTATGGGAAGTAGACCTACCCTAGTCACGAAAGCATTAAAAGACAGCCGAAGCCTTCTATAGTTCCTTTTATATCAGCCCTGGATTAACAAATACAGCTTTGGGATCTTGCGAACTCTAAATTCTATGAATAAAAATACAAAAAATATTTTCGCACTTGGAACACTTTCAATATAAATTTGAACATATTGTTAATGCTATATATATATATATATTTACAAATGAATATATATTTTAGATAACACTACGTATTCTCTCTCTATTAATATTTTTTTCGCAATCCTACAAATTGATGCAGCATTATTTTTCGTATGACGTCAACACATCATTTTTTCGGTTGGATAATTTATCCAGCATACAATTCCCTCAAGTTGTAATCTGTAGCAACAATCTTCTTATGAAAAGTAAATTGAAAACTGCACCTAAAAGAGATGGAACATCCACTTATCAATTCTATTATATGGATCAAATTCATAAAGAAATGCTTTCGAAAGAACTAGGCAAGTACACACATACGTGTGTTTTTTAAATTGTGTATATCAGGGTACATAAAATGTTCTAAAAATAGTGTCTCCTCACTTATTGTTTGATAACATTAAGTTTATAAATTTTTCTAGATGTTTATGTAAGTGTTACCAGCAGGTGTCAAACTTTATTGCTTTGTTAGTAAAGGCACAATGAGGCCTGCATAGAACATCTGCATCAAGTACTTAAACTTGTTTTAAGATCTTTTCTATATCTTGCTGGACATCAAACTATATTCATAATTTTATGCATTTAGATTAATGGCAAATTTGTTATTCGTGAATGATGGATGTGTTAACGATTTCCAAAATTAAATACAAATTTTAATTTAGAGCAATTTCTCTTAAGAAAGTTGTTGGTTTTTAGCTAAGCATATTAATTTATATCACACATTAAATACAAGATTGACTGAAGAAAGACAGTAAACTAGTGCATTCCGAGAACAAAGTGTCTTTGTATATAATGGTTCTAGATATGCTTCAACAAAACTAATATTTGGCTATATTCTGTAGTTATGTCTAAAAGCCCATTCTGTTGTTTAAGAATTTCTAAGCTTCCTCCTGAAAGTATTCCTCGGAAAATTAAATTTTTTCAAAATATCTTGAGATAAATCCTGTTCAATAATTGCATGATTTTTTGCAACGGCAGTACCTATAACACAAATGCAGTTTTATGTTCAAATTTCATAACTTGTTAATATCTTATAAATTATTGATTGGTATACACCAACCTTTAAATTTTGTTAGAAAATTTTGTGTCATTTTGGTCTAAATTTCAACATAAATATTTGAAAACTTTATTGGCCTTTCTGCTATTAACTGTTCTACTTCAACTAAATCTTCAAAAGAAAAACAAACTCACTAAATGCTTTCATGGTTTATCATTTTTCTTAGGATAAAAATACTTGTTTCGGCATTTTGAAAAAAAATGAAATAATTTTAAGACAATTTTTGAACAATGATGTTCGATAATCAGAACATACGATTAAGTTATTCATTTCCTTCCTTTGATAAATTTTTAAGAGTTATTGTTCTAAGGTCAGAGTCTAAATTATTATTTAAAAACATAAATTCTCAAAGTATCATTCAATTGATTCTAATTACGAATGGCAATTTTAGGTAAATGCGATCCGAACTCCTGCAATACTGCAAATCGACTTTGTCAACTTGATGCCGTGCAATGCAATGGAGTTATTGACTGCCTTGATGGAAGAGATGAAGATAACTGTACAATTTTAGATGATCGACCTCCGTTGCTACTTTACAAAAATTTTCTGGAATTATTACAGCTTTCGTCTGCAGGTAGCTTTACCGATGATGAAACAAGAAAGAAGATTACCTTAGATCCATCAGTAGTGAATGCATATGGACCACTCCTTGAAGAACTGCTTGTCCAATGTACGTTTGCGGGAGAAAACTGCAACTTAGATCTCCCACTCAGTGAATACAACAACTCCGACTTCACAGTGCGTCTTAGCAAAGTGTTTGGTCGTTGCTATTCATTTAATTTTAATGGAGATCGCCATTCACATACGAAGCTCTATACCGATGGCTTTCGAGGAACTATATTCGTTCCACCAGAAGAATTTATTGGTATTCTAAGTGGTACTGGTGGGGCATTCCTCACTGTTATTGATAATAATAAAATCCAAAGTGACATGTCTATGACGCCTATTCAATTATCACCAGGCTATCTAACACAAATAAGCGTAAAAAAACGCATAACCCAAAAGTTGAAAAGGCCCAATTTTGATTGTCAAAGCAAGTTTTTTTCAACAACTGGAACAATGATTAAAACCTTGGAATCCATGGGTTATCATTTACCTGCATATCCTCACTATATAGACACTCCTTTCAACTCGAAATATAACCAGCAAACTTGTCTTGCGCTTTGTTATGCTCAAGAAATTTTGTTAGAATGTGAGTGCTTTGATAATTACATTGTCCTTATATGGAACCTGGATACATTTCACCCGCATACTCCGGCGAGAGCTTGTGGATATGATATTGATTCAGAATTTTATAAATGCAAAGCTTAAAATGTATAAACACTTAATGAGAACAAAAAACGCATGCGATTGCATTGAGTCTTGCGAAGATGTGACCTATGATTTAACAATCACTAAGAATGAATTCCCTAGCAAAGAGTTCCTCCCATATTTTGTTTCAGAAGTATTATCAGAAAACAAATCTTATGTGAAAAATTCGTTGAAAGCGCACGTTGAGGACATGGAGGATTTTGTAGAAAGATCATTTGCTAAGTTCGAGGTGTATTATAGCGATCTTTCTATCGATATCGAAAACGAATCATTTACATATACTCTGCCCCAGCTAGTTTCTGATATTGCAGCTAATCTTGGTCTTTGGTTAGGAATGAGCATTATAACAATATTTGAACTTGCTCATCTTCTTTTTATTTCTATTGAATACAGATTTTTTTAAAAATAAATGTTTTACTAATAACTAAGAAGAATGTTTGTTTGCAGTACTTCATTTGCATATCTGAAAACAATATTACTTTTTTAGTAAAAATTATTAAAAGAAGAGGAAAGTTACTACAAAACACTAACCTTCATTAAAATTTCCATTACCAATATAAATTATTTTCATTGGATACATCTCGTGTCAATATTGCATATATATATATATATATATATATATATTTTTGATATTCACAAAATTTCTTTCCAGTATCGTTACTGTTCCCAACAAATAAAACAAAAAAGATTTTAATCACGATAATGAGGGTTTAGGATATTTCACATTGAAGTTATCTGTGTCAATTGAATTTCTTCATTCATAAATGTAATTTCAGGTTCCACTTGAAAAACAATTAGAATATTCGTGTATAGTTATACTGTACAATGCGTAATTCAATCCAATATACCATCCAATATTGCATAGATTGATAGGGGTCAGCACTCATTAAGACTTCCAAAAGTGTAGGAGATACTGTGTAACATAGAAATTTAAAACAGTAAATTTCATTCACTGTAGTAATTTTTCTATAAATTATGAATTGTGTACGTATTCTAAAAGAATAAAAATCAACAACAGCAATTTACATTACTTCATTTGTCCGATGTATCATGTCCCATGAGACGCCAGTGGTTATACGTATGGATACGTACAACATTACCCTTATAAGGTCATTTTTTGTCTGAAATCAACCAGCACTTTCTCAATTTTCTGCATCATCTTATATCCACCTTGATCGAATCTGTTTTGGATAATTGCAACTGAAAGCTCAATAGCCTGGACATAAATCAACGTATTCCGGTCCTTTGAAGAGCTTGTAACACGT
Source organism: Hofstenia miamia (assembly GCA_900660155.1). Taxonomy (NCBI): domain Eukaryota; kingdom Metazoa; phylum Xenacoelomorpha; order Acoela; family Hofsteniidae; genus Hofstenia; species Hofstenia miamia. Next base: position 509,812 of record CABFPE010000326.1, on the reverse strand, counting down.
TTCACTATTTTGTAGCACCTTGGGATTTTTCGGTGGTACTCTTGGTTCCGCTCAGGCACGGAAACCCTTGCATTCCTTTTCTGCTTTTTTGAAGAGGGAAAGATTGAAACAAACACCGGTTAAATATAGATAAGTGAGAAAAAATGTGCCAGAGACGTGTGCTGAAATTTAAGAAAAATAAAGAACTTTCATCCCGCCAAGTCCTTACTTCACAAAATTTGGGGGTGGGTGTTGAGAAACCTAATTTTTAGAAAAATAATCCTTGAGATAAATCAATTTCATAAACCGAGTTTGAGAACTGTAATTTTGCTTTATGCGTCATGTATTTTTACATCACAACTATTGGATTCCCTATAACCAGTGCCAGAGACTACTAAATAAGATATTTAGTAGTCTATGCCAGTGCTAGGGTACATATGTATTTGTATTAACTCACTGTGTACCTCAATTATATCCTTGCAAGGTAGAAATCCTTGTGATTTAATAGCAATTTCTTTCGTAGAATATTTAGACACATCAAATTTGGTATATATTCATTTAATATATAAAAATGCTACTAGACACAAACTGCTAGCATAAATAAGTACCAAACAAAATTACATTTTTAGCAATGAAAATTCTCATAATACAAAGTTGGAATGGCCTAAGTAGTTTAAGATGTTGTTTATTCTCTAAAAACAAATTCGATTGACTGTAGAGATGCTACATTACATTGTGAAATAAATCTTTCTTTTTCTAAATACTTAAATATGAATGTACGAAAAATTAATTTATTTAAGAATGAGTGATTGAATGTAATTTTGTTTTAATTCACTAATATTGAAAATTTAGAAAATGAAATATTCCATAACTTAAAAATGCTTAAGTCTAAAGTACATAATGAAATGACACAAAGACGCACATGCGCCCAAACCGGTAATTTGCTACAAAAGATTGACTGAACCTTTTGACATTCAAAAAAATGTGTAGATTATCCCTGAATGATTTATACAAGTTCAATGTTTTTTAAATTAGTAAATATTGCTTTATTTAAATTGTAAACAAAATATGAATTTCGGAACAATGGCATCATTTCTAATAGAATGTTTGCAAATTTGTTGCTAAATATTTGGTAAATTTCATTATCTATATTCAAATAAACAAAGTAATATTGAAAATATTACTTTTTGTTGTTTTGTTCTTTATTAATACTCTGTTGAGCTAAACGCAGTATATGTGCTTACAATAATATATATATATATATATATATATATATATATATATATATATACATACATACATACACACACATATACACGAATATATATACATATATATTCAAAATTTAACTCCAAATTTAAATTTATATACTTCAAAGTGTATTTATATGAATATTACATGAAATCATTTCTGACAATGGCTAACATAATTGTCATACACCGTCACTTTTCCAAATCTAACATCAAACTTTACATCATATTTTGCAAATTGCACCAAGGCAATATGGAAATGTGGGACTGTAGAAGACATATCATCAATAGTGAATCCATTGTAAAACCGTATGAAAAATTTAATACAATCAAGCACATCCTGGTGAGACATATTTATATGTAATGCCAATGAACCATGCTCATTCACAATACATGTGAGATTTCCAATCGTCAACGATTGTTTTGGAAAGCAGAGAGCGTGATTATCAAAATAATTTAATGGTGAAGCAGGTCTTTTTATCCTAAAATAGGCATTTTTGAAATACTTATATGGCTTGCTTAATGAATAAAATCAATTTTAGTCTTAAAATATTTATGAATCAAATCAAATAGAATTGGCAAACTACATAAATTTAGACAATCAAGCAAAATGAATTTCAATTTTAGTAAAAGGTTAGAATTGAATACTGGCTTCATATGTATCTTGAAGTTATGCAGCTAAAAACGTTGAATATTTCAAATAGATTGGGTGATAATAAACAAATATACTTTAATTAAACTTAAAAATATTTTAAAGTTAAAAACAGTAAATGTTTTGGCAAACAACAAATAAACATTTGTGAACAAGTTGCACCTAAGGCCCTAAAACTCGATTTTTTATTAATAATTTAAATGATTTAGAGACTTTATAATCACTATATATACTGGCGTGTAGGTCACGGTTGGGCTTTAAATCTTGGATAATTATTCAAAAATTTTTTTCGTTCAGTTTATATCCCTTTCTGAAGTTATATTTTTAGGACGTTTTCGTTACACACGTATGGGTTAAATAATTATATTCCTGCTCCTATAGAAACGATAATTGATAAGATATCAATAATATAAAATAGATATCTTCATACTGAATAGCTATATTCAAATTGTTGAATAATATTCATGTAGGTATGTTACAAACTGCTATTATCTTAATCAATGGCGTAAAAATATTAGAAATTAATCTAGATGACCAAATTCCAGATTTATCTAAATGGCGAAGCAAACGCATTTTAGTGCTGTGTCTCATTCATCTACATATTTTTTGATCTCAAGATTTGGAAACGACATAAAAATGCAGGCACATTTAGCGCATTAGTTAAAATTTATTTTGTGACATGCATTAAGATAGCACTCAGAATTCATTTTCCTAAGCACGACAGAAAGACTTTGCAGGAGGCAATGTTTCGTGTAATGCAATTCAAGAATTTCTCAATCATACAAAAGTGCAGTAATGTGTTAAAGCGACTAGATAGATTAGGTTTATCTACATTTTCTGGAGCAGCCGTCAATCAATAAACTGATGACATGCACAAAAAATTTTTTTTTCATAAAATAGCTGCCGAGGATCAAAGGATATAATGATTTAAGCATCTTGTAGAATACTCAAAAACATTTAATTTAATTCCAAAATGCACATTATTAATTACAATTTTACAATCAATAACATTTGTGTGATAGAAATTAAGAGTTCTCATTCACTGAATGCGTGCAAATTTTGAAAAGCAATTATAACACTTTTTTGTTTTTCCTCAAATTTTTAAGAGAATCCTTGTATTGTTAGTAGAATTAACATTTCCCTGTGTACTAACAAATTGATGCAAAATCACTCTCAAAGTTACTCATATCCCAACAAATATTTCAAGCCTAGCAATTTATCACAAATGCTTTAAGAAGTATGCAATTCTATACATTGACAAGTGACCAGGTCTTTTTTTAACTCCAATGTTCAGTACATTAACTATATGTGGTACATAAAGCTTAGGAGACTGGAAAATTAAACAAGGAAATATTAACACAAAATAACTAAAGGCAAGGTTTGGGAATGGCGTTAGGTTTTATTCTTGGCTTCAAAATGTCTGTTTCCAAAAAATCCGTGATAAAATTTTTTTCCATATTTCAGCTGTCCAAATTTCCCGAAATCGTATACATGAATTGCATAAGGCTTTGAATAACGACTTATTGCTTCAATTATTATTTTCAAACTATTCTAAAATCTAAAACTTTACTGTTAAATTATTATTAAACATTTCTAAATATAAATTAATAGCCATTCCATACAATAATTGTATTATATTATGTATAACTAATATAAAAAATCCAAAGCCACGTTTTCAAAAGTGTATGTATTACAAGTAGCTAAATTAAATATCCATGAACCTATCGTATTCCTCTATGCCATAAAATTCATAAAAAGGCTTTAAATCAATAATGCGCTGGTCTGCATCTACGAATAACCTATAGGCATCATGAAGTGTAGGAGCATCTTCTCTGTTAAATACAAGTTTTCGAAAGAGATCTTTTCTTTCCATAATTATATTAGGATTCCTATGCATATGTTGATAAGCATGAATTGCCATAATTTCTGATAATAGATAGGTATACGTTGTTCCAGCATAGTTAAATTCAGGTAGACCCGATAAATATGTCTTTTCATGTAATTCTTGGAATGTAAACTGATTTTGTATGCTCTCAATCATTTCTTTGGTATTACTCTCAACTGTATTCTTAAATATGTTAAGATCAATTATTTGCGATTGAATATTTTTTACTATTTCATATTTATACCATCTTAGAAGATCATCTTTATAATGTAGATCATAATCATTATCAGATATCAACAACTCTGCACTTATTCTTCTAATTGTGTCTCTTTGCATTGCTACATGCTCCATAAACATGCTAGGAAACTCACGTGTGTCATACTGCTCAATCAATTTACTTTTTTCTGTTAAAATTATTTGTAAGCAATGGCCCATTTGATGAAACAAACTTCTTAATTCAGATAATGTGATCTCTTCTTCTGATTTTGTTTGTAAAGATATGAATACAAGAGGAAGAACATCACGGACTCCCACATTATATCTTAAAGCTTGTGTATATGCTGGCATATGTTTTTTTCTTGGCCTTTCAAAATCATCAATATAGAACAAACCAATTAATACATCGTATTCATAAACTTCGTACAATTTCATTGTGTCGGCAAACTTTGGATATTCAAATTGAGGTTGGCGAATATCAATGTGAAATAAGTAGAAAATACGCTCAAAAAGTACCGTCATCGCAAGTCTACGTGGAAAAAACCCAGCAAATTTTTTATCGATTGTTTCTTTTTTTATCTCCCAGTTTGGATCACTTTTTATGTTGTCTCCAAAAGATTTTTCGACTTTCTTTAAAAATTCATACACTGACTCGTAATTATTAGCGTAGCATGAACTAATTTTGTACTCTACAATATTATTGTATCCTAAATTTTCTCGTGCATAATTTTCATATAGTGTTCGCAGTTGCAATATAACTTGGTCATTCTGCTCATTTAGGTTAATTATCGTACTTAACTTTTTCTTAAGGGACTTCGACTTTTTAGGTTGTTCCATTACATACTCGAAATCTTTGTATGGCAAATACCATAGTTTTTTCTTTCTCTTTCTTTTCACCCTCAAATCATGTTGTTTATTTATTTTCTTCGCTAATTTCCACCACGATTTCCAATATCTTGGAGGAATTTCTTCCGGATTAATAAAATGTTTCTTTTTTACGCTAAGGAAATACTCGTTCCTTTGCTGAGCCAATTCGTAATCGTACTTATCAGCAATTTCACGATATTGATTTAATAATTGATATTCCTCTTGAACGTCTTGCTCATTGTCAATTTCTTGAATTTCTTCTTTAAAGTTATTCAGATATAGTATGTGTTTAATACTGTTAATATAATGCTTTGGCAGTTCAATAACGCTTTTAAATGTACCTCCATTATCTTCAACTTCCCCAATATTGTTCTTATAGAATGCTTCAGCACATTTCAGAGCAGCTATAAGATTTTCAGATGTGATTTCATTGAACATTGGAAGTGAAAGTTCATCCCACTTAAGTAGAGGATTATGACTAATTTCATCCCAATACTCACGATCAGGAACATTTACGCCAGTATGCTCAAAAATGGGGTGTCGGATTTGTGTAGGTGAGGCCTCAGTACTTTGAAGAAATAAAACCAACAATAAATGAATAACAACGCTTAAGTTCATTTTTAAGTATAGCTACTTTGTAGCTTTGGTTAATTTACAATTTAAACTAATATAATATTCCCGCAATATTGTAAAAAATTACTAATTTTGAAGATCAGTTTTAATTAGCAGAGCAACAGACATAAATTGCTAAAAGCTTCATGATAAAATTCCAACATTGCCTCCCACATTCAAATTATAAGTGCAATTGAAATATCACAAGGCATTGTAATAATTCAAACTTGATTTTAGCAAAATGTGTCATGGTGTCTCGAAGGTTGCCTCACTAAATAGTTGCATCCTGTCATTTTTTAATGTAGTTGAATATTGTTGTAAAGCTAATAGCTATGGAACTAGGTTGGGTCCACTAAAAGTATATCCTATGCTAAAATTTTTTTAATATTGCAAAAACACTTTGAACAATATTTTATAGTAGTCTTCATATTGGCACCTACATACAGCTGATCAGTTCACAATCAGAAAGTCGCTATTGTACAAAGAACTTACTAATGATTCTAGACTTAGTGTAATTTTAATTTCTAAATGCACTGATTTATAATGCACCTAATTTATCTAGCAAAATTCTAAAAATCAGTAGCAATGTGGACGATAATAATATTGATTATAGTAGCAGCGATATGGGGTTTAAACATTCAAAATCGCAACCAGAGGTTCAAAAAGTCACAAAATATAACCTTGGTAGACGCCAAGAAAATATTAAATTCTATGCAAATATGCTAATTGTAGGTATTTGTGTTCAAATTTTAATAATATGCAGGGGTCTTCGCAAATCAAACTCAGCGCTTTATATGATAGTGATTCTCAAACCGTTCCACAATCGCAAACATGTATCCATGCGCTGGGCTGGTTATCTATTGGGTTTAGGCCGAATTTTCATGGACCAAGATGAGCTAAAACTTTTTCCTTTTTTAAATAGATTATTCGCAGTGCCAACATGCTTTGATAGAAAATTTTCATTGATTGGTCTTAGAAATTAGAAATTAAAGGAATATTCACTGCCGTAGGGAATACTATTCAGCAGGATGAGGCCTTGCAATAATTGGAAGGGGAGTTCAATCAATCAAACAGGTTTGTCTCAAGCGACTCTGAATACTGGAAAATTTTTTCGGCTAGTTGGTTTCAGTCAAACCGGGGAGTATTCGGCAAGTATGCCGGTTATATGATTCGTTTTGAATTAATATAGAACCCCGGGGTACCATAGAGGCACTGAATGCAATCTTTAACTTGCAAGCTCTGAATATGGCATAGGTCAATTATAATTTATTGTACAGTAAACCCGGCTTCAAACTACCCCATACTCAAAATCATATATTAACTATTTTGCATAATTCTAATACCATTTCTTAACAACTTACCCCGTTCTGAGCCTATTACCCATGTTAACTAGCGCGTAAAGAACTTGAAACGCCAAATTTACACGCATTTTGTAAGAACTATACACAGTTGCCAAGACTTAACAGAAGTGTTTTAAGTTGCGTTAATGTTTAGCAAAACAATTTTTTTTGAACAGCGCAAAATGGAAACCAATTTGAATTATATTTTGAAATTTTTCAAAATTTAATAGTAACATTGCATTAAATTAATAGAACAATAAAAGTTTTACAATAATATCATGTTATATTATAAGTTGCACAATAGTAAATCATAATTTCATATCTTAAAACATTGCGTTAAAAATACAATATTTGCCATTATTACTCGATTCAAGGTCTAATTTAATCACGGACTGGCGAGATGCAATACAAAAAAAGAATACTCTTTCAAATAGAAAATTGTTATAAAATTTTATCCAAGTATGCAATACAGAGAATACCAAAAATTTACTTCAGCTTTGTGGATCTGCAACCACTCCAATTGCTTTAAAACAAAAAAGGGTTCACCAAACAATAAAGTGTTCCACAAATATAGACGTGAATTCAATGTCTAGAAATGTTGCATATCAAATTAGAAAAGTTAGATAACCATTTATTCTTGAGTATGTCTATATTCCCGGATTTTTATTCCGTCACAGAATATATTTTGATATATAGAAGAATGTTTGTTTGTTGATGGCCCCGTTATATTTGAATGCAGTTTTTACATTTTTCCAAAGAATAATAATATTTCAAAAATAATAGATGTGTAAAATAGCTAATTCCATACCTTAGCTACTTAAAGTAGTGCAGTGAGGTATTTTTGTGGCCTGATTTTTATGAATTTTACTGCAATTCGCAAGGCCGTGATTACAGTAGACTTTGGTGGACTGCTTGTGGGAAACATGCTACATCTTTGGCACTGAGGCCATTACTTCAAAATTCAACTAAGTCTTTGCATTGAATGTTTGATAGGATTTCAAAGGTATTCTTCAGCCCTTTATTGATGTTGTTTGTTTCAAGTGCAATGTTTGAGCTATTTAGCAACATAAAATTGCTTTTTTAGGTGTATAACATGGTTTTAAAATTCGTCATATCATGGCCTACGAGAATCTTTTACGTAGGCCACGGTCATATTTATGAAAAAAATCCCCCAAAAATCTAAACATACCATCTGATAGAACTTTTTGCGCACTTTTAAATGGTATATAGCTTTAAATGATAGAGTGGTGTCTTTTGTAAAAATGCAAATTTACAATTTCCATGCTGACCGCTAGCCAAAAATACCAATCATTTTATGAAAACAATAATTTTTGGGCTAGAATAAGGATCTTTCACTAAAAAACAACAGTATAAAACGAATTATTATACACTTCTAGCACTTCACATTATAATTTCTTAGAAACCAGGCAAAAAAGACTCATAATTCTGTATTCGCATAAACTCATAACTTTAAATTAAACTAAAAAATAATGACTGTTATATTTGACAGTCGCATTAAGCAACTATTGTGGAAATAAACGGAATTCTTGCCCAGTAAGGTGAAGGTCATGATGGGATGTTGCTGTTGGCTGCTCATTAAGGTATCCGAGCCCTCTTCAAGTTATTTCGCAAAATTCTGACAAATGCTCGAAAATGGCATGGATTTTTGGCCTAACCGAAATATTCTTTTTTTTTGAATTGTAAAATATCAAGAAAACTTGTCCAAAACAATCATGTCTGACTCGATTGAAAAATTATTTCAAGAGATGAGAGGAGCAATGAACTGAACACAGGTATCATTAGAGAGATTCCTTTTGAACTTAACTAGGTCGCATTTGTAAAATGGTTTTAAGATTTGGGATCTGCTTTTAGCTCTCCATTTAAGTTTGGTACAATTGCTCTAGAAGCAGCACTTACTCTGGCATTTTTTGGCTTGGTGATCATTAAAGTTGGCACTAAGTTTATTATTAATAATTGGTGTATGAGGAATTTTTTCAGCAAACTTGAGCTTTTTAGTGACTTTTGATAATTCTCCAACGTGACATTCCAGCCTGACTTCTAAGGAGCACAGTGCTGGTACCAGCCTTTTTTTGGCTTTCACATATGAATCTATTGGCTATTTGTTCCTTAGTTCAAGGCGATATTGTATTTTTTTAATTTTCCAACCAAGAAAAATCATGAGGTTTACCTTTACCTATTTCGGAAAAAAACATTAAGAACACCGTGTCACATTAGAGGGAGTTGCATTTACGTTAGGAGAAATTGTTGAATGCTTTCAACTGTGTATGGCTGAGAAAGAAGAAAAGGGTTTCATGGTTGGTAAGAATTTTGCTGTAGGATCGTATATCGAGAAATCAATCAAACCGGACATCGACACACAGTTTGCTGACGAGTTATGATCGAATGTTTTTATATGGGCGTTTATGAAATTTTCATAATTAATTTTTAGTGGCGATGGAGCTGGATTTTCTCCAGATTGAGAAGAAAAACTTTTTAGATAAATACTACAAATGCCATTATTATTGAAATTCGGAAAACATTAATTAAAATGAGAATCTTTAAAGAATTATTAAGTTCCTGTTCCTTTTTCTAAGGCATGTTATGCCTACTTTACCTCTGTTTTGATCGTTACATAAAGTAGTATTAGGCATCTTTGCGAGTGTATATGAATTTTTGCTATTTATAATTTAAAATGGTTCAAAGAACGTCATTTTATTGTTATTTTTTATTATTATAAACAAATTAAGCAATTCAATAAGCTATATGATCAATTTGCAGCATTTTTTGTCTTATACACAATAAAATCAAATTTTGAATTTTTGGCACGAAATTTTTAAACTGGTAAAACCGTAAAACCGAAATTTCTCAAAAAGACACCACCCTATGATTGAAAGCTATAAACCATTCGAAAGAGCATAAAAAGTTCTATTAGTTTGCATTTTTGGGGTTTTTTTTTGGTAAATCTGACTAATTTTTCAAGCTTGATAAGTAATGCTTTGCCCTAAAATATCTATTGTTTGCCGCCAATGGTCCATTAATGAACCATTTTTGGCGTACCAATGGGTCATTGTAGGATATAAATTACTGGCACATAAAATTGCCCATTAATGGCATGCTATTTAGGGTTTGTTTAGCTCAATGTATTTAAGCATTCAGTGCTCTTGTTGTTTTTGTTCACAATAAATACGTAACAAGTTTTATATAAAAATAATGAATAATTTATTACTCAACATTCAACAGGTTATGAGATCAGTGGAAATTAAAATGAAGTTATTTGTTTTTGATGGAAACGGGATTTATTGAATGCTTGGATACGAAGAAAATTATTTTGAACAAAAATGGTTTATCAAACGATGCAAGAATGAAAAATTCTACTAATTTATATAGAGAACTGATATAGTAGACATATAGTAGGTTCCTTATTGGAAACAGTAATTACCAGTGGTACAGCAGGTGGTTTTGCTGTATGAAACTATTTAAAAGAAAATTCTGCTAAAATTGTCAATTACAGCAAGATGAGAGCACTTAATGTTACTTAAATAAAGTAGATATGATTGTTTATAATTTACAACCTGCAAAAGACACTGTTCTGAAAGGTCAACCTGAAAGTTATGAGTTTTTAGTGCAGTACTCCAGTTTTAAACGATAACGTACAATGAAATGAAATGCAAAAAGTTAACTTTTTTTGAAGACAACATGATTGCCAAAATAGAAACGAAGAATTGTTAACCGAGCAAATACAAATGCCGAAAGTGTGAGAAAAGAAATCGTCTAACTCACAAATGTTTTGCGTTTAGTAGAAAATGCAAAACCTAAGCAAAATCACGCTTGTTACAACAAGATGGAAAATGAATCTCTATGTTTATTAAACTGTTTATTTATGCAAAACTATATATTTTAGATAGCGGTTGCAGTAATCACGTTTTATTAGAAAAATCCTTATATAAAGCATTCCTCAAAAATAATGAAGACAAATTTGTTTACAATGGCTTAGCTGTCTTTGATGTTGAAAATGACATCGATAAAATGGCTACATTTGAATTAAAAATGTTTATTTATTCTTAAATAATAAATAAAATACTTGATAGCAGTAAACAAACTGATTAACTTTGCACACTGTGAATTTTTCGAAAAATATAGTTTATGTGCAATCCAAATATGGTAAATTGGAGCTCAAGTATGCGAATGGCCTATTTTATCTGGATAATGCTTCAAATGATAGTCAAAATTATTTATTAAGTTATGACAAAATCGCATCAAATGTTTGGGCCCTTAGGATTTTACACATTGATCAAAATGTAACATGACAACACAATTAATTACTGGCCTTGATTTTTCACGAAGTTACAAAAGTTGTTGTAATCAGTGCACTCTGAATAAACCTACAATTGAGTCAATTCCAAAATAATCAAGAGCAGTGTCAAAATATAAGCTTAATAAGTTCAATCTGATATTTGTGAATCTTTCAAAATTTTTGAAAAGTCACTGACTTATGGTATTTATGTATTGATGATTACTCATTTTCGTTTGATATGTGGTTCATTTTTGGCATGTCAACAAATTCGAATGTCTTGTTTGCTTATAGGGACTTCATTTCATGCTCCATTGCTTGAATCCAATATTCATTGCCAGATGAGTTTATTGCTTTCTTGAACATCTTAGGATATTTTCAACTAATGACTTAGACATAACGTTGAAGAATAATTCAAACAATCATTTAACATTTCATCAGGAATACAAACTGGATTTCCAAGACGATTTGGTGGCTGACCCAATCTTGATGGTCATTTTCTACAATTAGAATAGGTTGAACCCCAATATGTTCTAAATCACACGTTTCTTGTTCAGTTACACTATTATTTTTTACATCACCACTTATTGGAAGCAAAGAACCCCAGTTTGGTAATACATTGTTTTCAGATTTGATTTAGTTTTCATAGAATCATGTCAATTCATCAAATGTGACATTTCAGCTTTTCATGGGATTTTGTTTTTCTGATAGATTGACAATGCAACTTTTACTTTGACCAATCATACCAAACAAAAATCCTTTAAAGCTTTAGTTGAAAATTTTTTTGCTCATAGCCCTTTTAATCACCACAAGAAACCCAGAATGGTCAATTTGAAACACGCAGCGCAATACGTAGTGAAAGGATTTTCCCTAGTGTATGGAGAAAGTTATTCTGACACATTCTCTACCACAGATCATACATTACTATCAGATCACTTTTAGCACTTGCAACTGAATTGAGAATGTCAATTCGTTAAGTTGATGTTAAGACTGCAAGTTATTTATATAGAACAACCAAAAGGCTTCATCCAGCAGAGGAATAAAAACAAACTATGGCAGCTTAAAAAGTGTCTCCATAGACTAAAGCAAGCTAGTAGAACATGGTGTTTGAAGGTTTTGAACAAAAAATCCAATCTTTTGAGAAATTAAGGTTAAAAACCAATTTCTTTTATTCTTGGTAGTTGACATTTCAATTTTCACACATAATGAGAGTAAAGCACTTCAAATTGTTGCCAAGATTGAACGTTTTCTAGAGATTGTTGATCAAGGAAATATTAATAATATTTTGGGAATCACAAAAAGCTTATATTGAAGGAATGCTATCGGTGGTTTGGAAAATGGCAGATTGTAAACCAGTGAAAGACCCAATGTCTAAGGCTGCCTTTAATGAGGATGAGTCATAAGACTTAATATTACATTAAAAACTGATTGAGTCGTTATTGTATTTATCTGCGTGACATTAGTTATGGGGGTAATAGCTTAGCACAACACAATGAGAATCCTACAAACCAAATTTTCAAAGCATTGCATAATAGATATGAAAGAATACAAAATGAAATTTTCTTTTCATGGTGGTCCAAACAATCTATTGTTTTGCAGATTTTGATTGGGAAACTAATACGGATCAAAAATCAAGCTTAGAAATTATGTTATACAACTACAATATACAGCCGCGGCCAAAAGTCACCGGACACGAACAAATTTTGAATATTATAACTATTTTTCTGATTTAGTAAGGTGTTATTGTATATTAAGGTTTGTTTTCTATTTAAATAGATATATTTTTGCAGAAAATAATTCTTGTACATGAATTTCATATAAAAATATAATGTAAAATCGTAAAATGTACCAAAATGCGTATAGTGTTTTTACTTAATTCTCTGCCATACTTAGATCAATAAGTCATTACATACCTACTACACTACCGCAGGCAGAGTATTAATGCTCGACTTTACCATTGTTGGATCAATAAGTCATTATACATATACTCAATGCAGGCGGTATATGCACGACGTATGCACGCAGAGAAATTACCAAATTAAATTTTCCTGTACGTAATTCTATTGGCTGCAGGAATATGTACTTTCTACTTTCTACACTTGAGTGTTCATTATTGATTACATATTGTAAGTTCATTATTGAGTGTCTTAGCTGTCTTAGTGTTAACTGGTGTGCAATTGAATATTTTCTAAACAATTTTGATATGCCAAGGAAAGAGGTTTCGCCAAGAAAGAGGGCAACAATTGTCACTTTGCTTAAAGAAGGCTACACAATTCGTGGTGTAGAGCATAAAACTGGTGTCCCAAAATCTACAATATCTGACATTAAACAACGATGGCTGACAAATCGAGACGGTTATGGATCTCCCAGGAAAAGAAGTGGCAGACCAAGGAAAACTACACCCAATACTGACAGACTAATGGTGCGTCGATGTCTGGCATCCAGGTGTTCAACTGCTGCAAACATTAAGGACATGTGTGGTGATGTAACTGCTAATATTAGTGTTCGAACTGTTCAAAGATGCTTGAATGCTGCTGGATTAAGAGGTCGGTGGCCAGCCAAAAAGCCATTCGTGAATGCCTTCCAGAGGCGACGTCGTCTCAATTTTGCAAGACGTTACCTTCTGAAAGATGATGAGTACTGGAAACGTGTGCTATTTTCTGACGAATCCTCGTTTGATATTTATGGCAACAGGGGCTCAATTAAAGTATGGCGCCGTGTAGGAGAACGTTATCTAAGCCAGTGTATCCTGCCGACTGTAAAACATGCACCTTCCGTAATGATTTGGGGCTGTCTTTCATTTAATGGTCTGGGAAGATTTCGAATTTTAGACCAGGGTCAAAGAATGAATCAAAAATTTTACCTTGAAATTCTTAATAAAGAACTACGCTGGAGTATGAGAGATCTTTATCCAGACGGCAATTGCATTTATATGGATGACAATGCACCCTGCCACAGAGCAAGAGCAGTGAAGGAATGGTTTCGTGACCAAATTGGGAATCGATGGATAAATGATTGGCCAGGACAATCACCTGACATCAACCCCATCGAAACACTTTGGGCTCACATTGGTAGGGAGATCCAGAAGAGAGCTCCTCATACTTGTAATGAACTGATTGCAGCCATAATACACGCTTGGTATAGAGTTTTCACTAAAGAACAGTGCGAAATTTTGTGCAGTAGTGTGCCTCGTCGTCTTCGAGCTGTACAAAGAAGTCTAGGCTTTCCAACGAAATATTAACTCTGTTCCAACGAAATATTAACTTTGTTTACACTACACTGTTATTTTTATGATAATATTTGATATAATTTTGATTATAGTTATTTTTGGACAAAAAATGGTTTCCTTTTTGAAAAAATTATGCTCCACAAAAACTAATTAAAAATTAAAATTTTGTTCGTGTCCGGTGACTTTTGGCCGCGGCTGTATATTCAAACTAATTTATTCATGATTACATTTTGACCTCAAAATATAACTACAAATAAGTATTTCAGCATTAAGTAAAATGAATATTTCCGTTTAAAATGAATTCATTTTAAAAATTGTTGCCTTCTTAAATTGTAAATTTGTTTCAGTTTTGCAGGTTTTTATAGGCATTATATATAGTTACGTAGTTATTTTTTAATGCTGAATTTCAATACCATTATCAACTAAGTGAGTAATATTTATTGTTAACCCATAATTTGGATATGTAGCAGTTTGGGTAACAATAATAAAACTGTTTAAAATCAAAAGAAAGGTTTGTGGAGGAATTGTCAATAGATGAATCTTTTTGCCAAATTGTATAACAAAAAATGATCCTTTTGCCAAAATGTACATTAAAAGATTCTAAAAGATGGAAAAATTTTGCCAAAAAAATTCAAGCAAATTTACTAGGGTATTAATTTCAATACTAGAATATGCCAGTCTAGATGCTACATTTCATTTAGATGTTATTTAATTTATATGAATTAAACAACATTTTCAAATCAACCCTCTGATTATTTAGTTGACTATAGCCATTTAAAATCCCTTCCATTTAAGTCTAATTTAAGTGGAAAATGTCTTACCTCTCAACAATTTTTGGGGTGCATTGGCAATTTTCACATTTGTCATTGGTAAGCATAAATTTGAGATGTGTACAATTAAATGTTGAGAGAATAAAATTCGATGCAGCACAAGCACAAACTATCAAGGTTATGAAACATATACCGTTGGCAAAATTCCGATTTGTTTGATCATCATGACGTTTTGCAACAGAGTTTGAAGGACCTGGACTTTCTTCATCACTATACTCATGCTCCATTAACTCAAATAAATATTGTTTCAAACGAATGCAAACAAATGTGCTGATTATCTTTCATAGATATGTAATAATCCGTGTTATGTAAATATTAAACTTCAATCAAATTCAATACCAATATAGGCCTAATTTATTTTCATGTTACTAAAATGTGTAAAAAAATCGTAATAATAATTTTTTATGATAACAATTCAATGGAGGCCCTCACATATTAAAATACAGCCTTGATAATAAATGTTAAGCAATCACGCCATTTTCATGCGTTGAGTTCAACGCTCATTTTGACAACTGTAATTAGATACCTGTCAAAAACAAAGCACAAAATTTGAAACAAGACGTCATTGCCTTTTGCTCTAACTGAAATTTAAGTCAATATTTCTGATATTTGTAAAAGCATGCACAGCTCGCAAATGCAAAATTTGGTCATCTCGAAATTTCTCGAAAAAATTCCAGAGATTAAAATTTCGGAACAGTTGCAAATGTCAAGAAATACAGTACACTCGATTATATCTGTATGCAAAAAAGATGGCAGAATAGAGCGAAAATTACCTCCTGGCAGGCCCCCAAAGTCGATAGAAAAATCACAAAAAACTATTTGCCCAAAACTCACAAGTAAATAACTAAAACGAGACTGGGCTGAAGGGCACAAATACAGCGATTCCAGCATTCGTCGGATACTACGAAAATATGGATTACTCGGGCGTAGGGACTCTAGAAAACTGACTCTGGCAAAATTACAGATTGCAGCAAGATTGAACTTTTGTAAGAGCCTAAAAAACAACACGATTGCTGACTGGCAAAAGGTCATATTCAGTGATGAATGTGGTGTACAGCTCAAAAACGGTCGTGTCCACTTTGTTCGACGTCCAAAAGTAAAAGCGTTCATGGAACTTGGCCCAATTGGCCAGCAAGGTCCCCTGACCTGAATATTATAGAAAATTTATGGGAGGCCTTGAAACAAAACGTTGGAGAACACCAGATTCGAAATTTAGAAGAATTGTGGCAAGTTATTGAAACAGAATATTTCAAAATTTCAGATGATTATATATCCACTTTGTTCAATTCATTGCCTAACCGAGTTAAAAACGTTATCAACAACCATGGCTACCCAACTAAATACTAAAGACACTCTTCTAACTGGTTTGTTGACTTATAACGTTGTAATGTCCACAGTTTGTTTGTAANAGTAAAAGCGTTCATGGAACTTGGCCCAATTGGCCAGCAAGGTCCCCTGACCTGAATATTATAGAAAATTTATGGGAGGCCTTGAAACAAAACGTTGGAGAACACCAGATTCGAAATTTAGAAGAATTGTGGCAAGTTATTGAAACAGAATATTTCAAAATTTCAGATGATTATATATCCACTTTGTTCAATTCATTGCCTAACCGAGTTAAAAACGTTATCAACAACCATGGCTACCCAACTAAATACTAAAGACACTCTTCTAACTGGTTTGTTGACTTATAACGTTGTAATGTCCACAGTTTGTTTGTAATTAACCTGAAAATCATAACTACTATGCGTTTTTGTAGAGTTGTTGAACATTTATGATCAAGGCTGTAATTTCGGCTGTTGGTTGCTCACTGTGCTTCTTGCTCTGTGATGAGCACGGAATATTGAAAACACTATCAACATAATCAAGTCGCATTTATTAATGACTTGGGTATAGTTAGTTGTTAAGGTTTTTTCCCACTTGCGAATTTTATCGTCTATCAAGAAATCGGTTATAAAAGTAGTTCGTCTGAAAACTCCACCTGCTATTTTATTCATAATAACTCTATCCGATGTTTTGGCAAAGCAACAAAATTGTTTTCATCAGACATTTTTCATCTGATAAAAGTCGATGGTGTGAACATTTTTGAAACTTGAGTCAGGCAGGTATTCGAAATAAATTACTTAGTTCAAATAGAGAACAAACTTTCAAATCACCGATTTTTGAGATTTAAAGTATTTCAACCTCAAAATGTTTATATTACAAAGGCAGGGCGCAGGGTGGTGCATTGCCCCCCTCCCAAACGAAGATGATTACACCCCGAAACATCAAGTAAAATCTGCTGCTGAGTGTTGTTAAGCCGCATCTTCTTGAAGAATCAAAAAATGAATTGGTAAAGAACCATTACTAGCTCCAATGTTCATATAGAGAAGACTTATTTAGCTACTTTGCTGATATTGGTAGCCTTATTCTATTTGGCTTTTTCGACAACTCTGCTTTAAGTACCGAGGATTTTTCCCCTCCAAAAATATTGGATTGAATAATGATGCAAATACGAAATCTTGCGCAAGTATTCTTGACATCAGCACCATCAAATTAAACATTCAGTAATGTGATGCCAGAATTACTATCAAATTTGAAATTTAAAAAGATTTTTATTAAATATAGTTAATATTGGTATTACAGTTGAAAATGATTCAATTTATTAGAATGAATTTTTTCAGTAGCATAAATAACACGATAGCTGAAGATTTTAAATCTTCCACAAAATTGTTACATAATACTAAATATTCTACAATTTCTAAAAGTAATCAGCCTTCAGATATTATAAATTTATCTCCTTGCAAATCTAGATAGTGCACTTTGTGTAGCCCAATCGCAACTGTTTTAAGATCTTTTGCATTAAATTAATATATATATATATAAACGTATTGTAATATCACTGTATTACAAAATGTTTTTCAAAATTTCCAAAAAATTTTGTCCAGCTTATTTCCAAATTTGAAAATTTTGGGGGCATGTATAGGTCATTTGGCGAATGTACATTAATGCAATGTTGAAAATCTCCATTAAAGCATATTGCTGTGGATGAGGTTGTTGAAAAGATTTACAAGTTTTCCTTCAAAATTTTGAATTTTGAAAATGATTTAAATTATCTCGATACCTAATGTGCCTGTTTTCGCCCTTGGAAGTAACAACGGACTTTGAATGATTCTTGATACAAGGTTATCCCAAGCTTATTGAAACGTGCCGTGTGCAAAGTCAGAGATTGCGGACCGAAGGGTTTCAGATTGATCATAGCATTAATAGTTCTTGAGCTATAAACTTTTCAATTTTTTTGTATGATCATGAAAATGGTTTCAAAAACCCTGGACACCATAAGGTGAAATAATTTCTAACTGGACATGTGAGAGTAAAATTCAAGCCTCTTACGAGGCTACTCATTAAATAATGATTTATTTATTTATTGAAATGTGTCATGTGTGACTCCTTAGTATGTTTATCAATGAGTCAGAATTTATTTATTGAAAAATTCATTTTTCTTTGACCTATGAGCACAAAACTAGTCGGTAAATCAATTTCAAAGAGTTAACATTACTTTTACAAGCATGTACCATTTACATCATAAGTTATGATGTAACATTTATCACGTGTGTATTTTATAGAGGAACAGTATGTTATGATTCATAAAATACGTATATAATAAATGTTATATACATTTAGGGTTAGTACACTATCGTATCAACAAATATTTGCATATTTGAAATTGTTTCTACATGGGAACGGCATTTCAATGGCCCTGTTACCAGGCATAGATTCTATTTTTACTAATTTTACATTTAGTTCTCATTATTGCATTAATTTTACTATACTTAGTCTTAGGTGCATATACAGATGTATATAGAAAGAAGAACAACAGAGCTCCAATCATCTTAATTTTTCATTCTAAGTGCTTACTACAGTGTGACCAAGCCCAAATAATGACATGTAGACTTACACACAATGACATCTACGCATAAATACAATAGATAACTTTTTAGGCAAGATACCGCGGCATCGCTATTTTTTTTAAATATCGCATTATCGTATCTACCTTCTATTACTAGGACAGATATTACTTTGCAATATATGGAAATAACATAATTGAAGATGCACATCAGTGAACTATATCAATTTGATGATGATACCTGCCTCATACATACATTTATGGTGAGAAAATATTTGAAAATATATATTGATAGTATTTCTAGCTATTTCACATCTAATCAACTAACAATTGATTATATTTTATGCAAATTTTGTCAATGAATTAACAAAAGTTAATTAACAATGCACCGATAAAACAAAGTTTTTCTGTTTCACATCTATGTATTAAAATTGATAAAGAAGTAAAATTAGAAAATTTTATATTGAAAATGTTCAAAACATGGCTTCCTCTTTTAGACACTTATACGATCTCAAATGTTTAGACCAGATAACAGCGCTCAACTATTGCATGCAGCTGATTTACTGAATTGAGATCAAAGTAGCGTTTTCATCCTGCTCCTATAATATTTTATAAAAAGATTCAATATTTTTTCTTGCTAATTACTTGAGATTAAATTCACAATCACGTAAATTTAACTGCAACAACATTTCTTCTCCTATTCTTTATAGCCTTTAATATTTGAAACGAAATGGGAAATCATACTAGACTTAGGATTTATTTCAAATATTGAGAAATAAACTAAAATTGCACTCTTATACCGACAAAATATAATCGGAGAAACAAACATTATATATTATATATATGTATATTATATATATACGTAATAAGCCAAGACTGCAATGTAGTCTAATATGCTGATGACACTTGCATTTTTACAGTGGGTCATCACTTGAAAAAACTATTATAAATTTAGAAAAAAATTTATGAGATTTACATAACTATTTCAAAATGCATTGTCTAACACTAAGTCCGACCAAAACAGAATTTTGTATAATGTCTCCTCAATCAAACTTAAGATAAGAAATTCACAAGAAATGGTACAAGTGCTAATAATAGTCTAATCATTACTATCTTAATTACATCTATTTTTTTGTATTATGTTTGTTTTGCATTTTGTTGTTCTATACCTTATTCTTTGCCTTCTTCGTTATTTCATTTTTTTATTATTAATTTGTTAATGGCGCAATTATTGTAGTAGTATCAACAATTGTTGCATACAATAGTTACAACTGCTACGCTAATAAACATTTCTTCTTCACACATATATATATATATATATATATATATGTATGTATATATAATATATATATATATATATATATATATATATATCTATATATATATATATATATTAAATGTATATAAGAAGTGTTGTATTGATTTCAAAATTACATTCGACGTTGGAACCTGTCGAAAATTTCAAAGCACGTTCCG
>CABFPE010000326.1:467145-482916 GCA_900660155.1 Hofstenia miamia | reverse complement strand
TATATTTTGAAAAATATAATTTAAATGCGTCTATTACACACATTGCCAGAAAAAATTTGTCTTGATCCTCTTCAATATTATATAATTTAAGGTATTTCCCTTGTTCGCCCGACTTAACTTACCTCTTAAATTCATTAAATGCAAAATTGACGTGAGAAATTCAAATGATATAGATATGATCTTTGCATTATTTTATAGTATTAGCATTAACCAATTAGAATTGATGATGTATTTGAACATTCGCATGTTGACATTTTCATGAAATTATATTCAATTGCATCTACTTCATTTTTCCCTTTATAAATTGACATATGGGATAAAATTTTTTGCAAAATTTTGACGGATGAACAACTATGGCTACAAACAATTTTTTTTTGTATTGCATAGTAAACCAATAGCGTTTAAACAATTGATGATGAGCTAGATAATCTATTAATTTTAAGATATATAAATTTGTAAAAAACCTCTTTCACTTACAGTTAAGCATAGTGCATAATCTATGCCGCACTTTAACTAGTTATTTGCTGACGTCACATGGCACTGTTTAAATTTCTTGTAATGTTGGCGTTTTGATTCTGGTTTGTACAAAAACGTGTGTTCTCTTTCTTTGAGCTGCTCATTAGGAGATAATATTCGTCGGTGTTTTCGTATTGTAGAATCTTGACAACCTTCCAACTAATAAATCTTAACTTAATTTAGGAGCTGCTGTAACATTTTTCCCTCCTTAACTAGTACGGTAGGTGACAGATTCCAAGTTTCCATCTCTCTTCCTTTACTCTAACTTTCTGTTGCTTATTAATTTAAATAATATCTGCTCAACTAATATTGAAGCTTGGATTAACAACAGTAATTAGGTGCGAGACAAGAGATAGATGGTACTATGTACAGGGTCGAAACCCGATCTGAGGCAAAGCACAAGAGGAATTGAAGAAACTACGTGATAACAATTAATTCCAACTGCTACTTGAACATCGACAGAAACACCAACCGCAATGCCAGTGACTCAGTGCATGAAACAATGTGCGAGAATACGATAGTGACAGTGTATGAGAGCTTACTAATTTATTGCATTGATTGTTCTTGTTATTAATGAGTTCGTAATATATATATAGCTTATTATAATTCCTTACATGTAATATCCCTACAGATAAATATGTACATGCTAACCTAATATATATGTGAACAACCAATGTGCCAAAAATAAAAGGGATAGTCGGTAGTTCAGTCTACAGATAAATACATATAATGACATTACTGAAATCCAATACAAACAAGTCATGAAGTTTCCTATGAGGGTTAACCTAAAGATCATAATATAGTAATACGAACAACGAACGATAGGAAATCTATAACAAATAAAAAACCCCTATCCTTATACCTAACCTAAGAGCACATCGGTTAAGCACCGGCTACCAGCCGCACAGCTGTTTGAATGGCGAACAAATAAATGTTAGGTGCAAAGCCATTACGAACTCCCGTTAAATGAAGTTGTGGACCACGTCTAGAATACCCTAGTGCTCGACTGTTTAGCTTTCCATGATAATTAATAAATAAGCCTGACAAAGATAAACGAAGTAAATCCAATGAATTTTAGTCATCATCAAAATAATAAATTGCACCACTTTTATACTTAAAACTATTAAACAATCAAATATTTGGCTAGTAACTGTTAAGTCTAAGTTGTTGACAGTTTTCTGATTTTCCTTCGTCTGCCGATTTACGCATGTCAGCATTAATTAGCTTTTGCGACTTCGGCCTTTCACCATTTGTCAAAAGTACTGCCAAATTAATTAATAATAAAAATACTGCTTTACAATTTTACAAATGATTTAACTAATAATAATCATGTGTGTACAATAAATATTTATTTCTAAAATTAGTCTTAGTTCTTTCCTCTAATTCTCTCTACTTGACCACATGATTGGATTATGTTACATTATGGTGCCAACCATTGGTAAATTCTTTCGACGTAGTTGTCTACATGTATCCAAAAATGTGTAAAAGTTGTCTGTTTTCACGTTTCTTCCGGTACCTGATATTGGCGTGACCAATTCCATAAAAAAATTTGAGATAGATTTCTGGTAATTTCATTACTTTTCCGAAACAGGGTATCACCGCAACTGCATAAACGGATGTAGAACATGCCATCATAAAAAATTTGATTCCATATTTTGCGGGTTTTAAGGGCATGTACTGCCTAACTGCACAATGTCATCGGAAGGAAATATGTGATTCGTCGATTGCGACGCATTCATATGGGACGAAATGATTAAGGGAGCTATTTTGTAAAAAGCTCAAAGAAATCACGAATTGGTGCAAACTTATCACATCGCCTTCGAGCAGGTAGTGAGTCTTTGTTGTCGAATTGAAGAACACAGGTGGTGGTTTGAAGCGATAAAGCTGCACGGTATCATAAAACACACTACGGCCATGTAGTTTTTCCCATAAACTTTTGATTGCTTCATGATTAAATCGGAATATTCCTGATAAGATCAACAATCCGATGTAAGAATTTATTTCCCGATAGTCATTATTTTTCCACTTAGTGTAATATAGTCGTTGACATTCATTATTTGAACTGGAAACGATTATCTCCATCATATCTTTGGTAACAAATAAATCGAAGACGTCCATTATAGTGAGTACTTTTGCTTTCGTCTGGCTTGTTACACCCGGTGATCGATGCATTACGTTAACATTTTTACTTTTTTTTATAGTTGGTGTTTCAAGAGACAACTCTTCTCCGTCTTTGCTGATCAACAACGATGGAGTGGAAGTTTCATCATAGTCACTGGCGTCGTCAGGAAAATGAGTTATATCATCTTCCTCACCAATAGCATCATCTGGCAATTTAGAATCAGCGGGATCACTGTCAATATGATCTATTTCAGAGCAGTCACTCTCATCAAATAGAAAAATCACTGTATTTTGAAACAATGAACGCACAGCTTCTACAGTAGTGCGGCGTCTCGGCCGCGATAACACAACGATGGGAAAATTGCTGGTAAAAACAATGGAATATTTTGGAGCAGCACACAGTCGCCAGTCTATACTGATGTTCTTCACTTTGAGATGTAATTGGACCATTTACAGACCTAGTGAAGCAATGCCTCAAGGTCACTTTGTCACCACACATTGCTTTGCTATCACGTGATAGCCGGGTGGATGAATCATGTGATCTCCTGATTGCCAAATTCACAAATCAGAAGACCTGACCAATTGATGTCCAAAATATAGGTTTCATAATTTGCCTAAGCCTATGCTGTTTCAGTTTGATAAGAGGAGAATCACAGAAGTTGCTACTAACAATGTAGTCTTGATATGGTAATGGAAATCTTAGAAATTACAATTTTGATTGGGGCCAGCATATGACCCTTACATTCCATTAGTGTTTTTTCTTGCTATTTCAAATAGAGGATTGATATAGATTGCGGCAGTGATGAAATGAATAGCATTTATTATGACCACAACATATTCTAAGAATTGTCACAAAGAATCAGCCAGATTCAATCATGTATATTTGATAAATTTGATTCTTAAAAAACATGTGGGGCCATACCCCTGACCCCAATTACTGTTAGAAGGTTAAGGAGACTGCAAAAGAGACCAACAGAAAAAATGACTTTTGGTTGCCCTAACTGCTATGTAAGAACAACCTTATTTCTCAATTAACATCGACCTTATTTGGATGAAAATAATAAATATTAAATAGACTACGTCCTGATATGTCAGAAAAACTTCTTTTGTTGCATGACAACTTCCATATCAGGAAAAAATGTAGCTTTTTTCTCAAAGATTCCATTTTAAATCAAGTTTTTTCTCAGAATCTGTTATCCGGTAAACAAGTTAAATTTTACTGGATACCGAATATCCGGATCAGGTTGTGAAATTGCCGATTTTCCCGGATACCAGATCCGGATGCTGGATTGCGGCTAATCATATATATATATATATATATATATAAAATATATATATGTGCCAAATATACTATTGATTTTTCATAGTTATACCGATACCGCAATATTTTATGTTTTGTTCTGCTCAAGCTGTCAAGCGATGTAGTCGACTCACACTCAACATTTTTGCTAACTTCTTACATGAATATTTATTTAAAATGTTGAAGATTTTTATATGTAATGCCTAAAACGGAATAACTCGTTTTCATGGAAATCAACTAAGAGGAAGTTGTTATATGGATAAAGTGCTCGAACTTTTCTTTCAGTGCTGTGAAAATTTATATTATAAAGTGTATAATCGTTTAGTAGGCATCTTGCAATAGTTTAAGATATCCAATTCATTATTAAAATACTTGGGGTGATCTAAATTCGGTTCTAAATCCAGATATATTCAACGCCACACTAGAAATATATTTTTGTGGTAAGCGCCATTATTATAATTGTAAATTCAAACAATTAATATCTAGGACTAGGACTCATGTTCTAATGCTTGCAACAATTTGTAAGGGATATTCAACATTTTAACGAACCTCATTAACCAGTCCAACATTGGCAGTGAGTACCAGGAGGGAAAAATATGGATTTTCAGAATCTCCAATAATAATCAAAAGCCATATATTTTCAAATATCATACAATTTTAAAACTGTAAGTTAAATATATATAATACAAGCATGAAATATATATATATATATATATATATATATATATATATATATATATATATATATATATATATATATATACATCTTTAGGACAGGTGCTATCATTGAGTGCAAAGTTTACCCTCAAGATTGATTGTCTAGATTAAAGAGTAAATTATGTCCTTAGAAGCAAGGTCTACTGGACCGAATACAGTAAATTCATAGAAATTTTAGAAATATTGGAAATTAAATGGTGAATGAAATTTTTACAAATCATAAAAGGGGTAAATCGGTCAAGGAAGCCTGAAACGCGAGAACCCCTTTTCTAGGAATATTGTCTTTTACTAAGGACGATGCAATGTCGACATTTATTTCATTTGAGAGCTGCTTATGCAAACCGTAACTGTACTGCCTGTCTATACAAATCTAAAAACTATAGTGGGAAATAACTCTTGATTCTTACCAAATGATGCAAGAAAATAACATAATTTTGGTACATTGATTGAAAGTCCAACTTCTGTGTACATTTGCTAATTTCTTGCATTTTTAACATTGAAACTCTCGGACACGCATTATTTCCCATAAACCTTATATTACATTAATTGAAATGTTAATGTTCGTACAATATACATTAGACTGTATATCATAACAAATTACATGTTTTTTCTAACCATATATGACTGAAAACAGAGATTATTTGAATAGCTTGCTCTCTTTACTAGGGTATCATATTTCCCATTTTAGCAATGAAATGATAAAACAAGGTTAATTCCGTTGTATATTTAGGTGTTGAAAGTTCCAAGGAATCTAAATCTTATCATTTTCTGATAAAAAGAGGCAAAAATTATTTCTGACTTTAGATATTTGTACATTTTAAAAAATTAACATCCATATTGTTACATCTAACTATTATTTGCATTTTGTATATCCCAATTCCGTTATTGATCATATGAATTTAATATTTCCACAACAAACACGTTATTTGTACATTAAAATTATTATATTGTGTACGCCAGTGCCAGCGGAAACAATGGTAGTTAGGGGGTTGCAATTTGCTTTTATTACACAGAATATCTACTAATAGGATTTATACTGTTCAAATTATAGAATTTACGGAGGTTTTTCTGAAAGTTTAAATGTAGGGGGCAACTGTCTACTCTTTCGCCGCCACTGGTTCCCGTTGAATCAAATACAGTTTCATGCTTTTTCAATGTTATTTTGATAAACAATAGCCGAAATTGAGTCATTTTCTTACCAAAAAAATTATTGAAAATTTAATTCATTATCAAAAATTATTATCTGCAGCCACATTTCTCATCCTTGTTTCGCTGGACAGTTTCTATTATTTAGAGCAAACTGGGGAATAAAAATATAATAGAAATATTGCAAAATTTTTTAGAAAAAACCAAAATACGCAAATTTACAAGTAAATAACACAATTTGGAGACACAACCAGTATTATAACCCTTGTAATAAGTTCAGCACATACATTGGCATGTACACATAAATGTATTATTACAAATATTGTCTATTTAGTTGTAGCTTGAAGCATTTTATTTATTTACAAATATAATGATAAATAGAAAATAACTGGTTAAGATAAAAGAACTAAAACTTCTAGCCGGCTAGAACATTTTTCAAAACCAAAATTGCCTCCCAAATCTCAAGAACATGAGTCCCCATCGTCCTACTTAAATGTACCCTAGATGAAAAAGGATAATAACAATTTGAAAATTAAGTTGGTATTGGTTGATTATCCTCCTACTTTGTGTACATGTGTTACCTGATATTTTCATATTTATTGAAACTTACTTTTTGGCTATTACTTTCTGCATCATATTGAAGATGGAATAACGTGAATGAATCTAATGGACTATTTCGTAAATCTAGAGAAAAAGTGCACACTGGTATACTGTCATTCTTTTCGAATTGCATGATGTTTATGAAATACCCTTTTAAGAACTTTAGTTCAGCTGGTATGTTTGGGTTGGGATAAATAAGCAAACGCATTGAGAATGCAGAAATTGAAGTTGAAGACTGCCGAAGAGGAATGAATTCAACGGAACATTTGTAGGGTGTTGAAGGTATTATTTCAGTTTTTTGAGGTTTCAGTTGAAAGTTGTAGATGTCGCAATTGAAACAACTAAATACAAATCTTTTACATAATATATATATATACATACATCGTGTGTGACAACAATTAGATACAGCTCAATAATTGCAAAATACTTCTCAATTTTAAATACTGGGATAAATTTTAATTGCTGGAGCAGGTAGCAAATTATACCTGTAAAGAAAATTTTCTGGAGCAACTGCATCATAAGAACTACTAGGTAAGTATATTCGAAATAGAATTTGAGGGGCGACACGGAATTAGGAATAAATTGAAAAAAATGCTTTATTAAATTTTTGAGAATTTTAGCAGGAAATTATACTACAATTTTCTTGAAAACAATGGAAAATGTAAAAGGGTTGTACAAGAAGATGTTTTCCAGCATTTTAAACATTTTTTGTTTCACTCTAGTGATTGATGCATGTTCTTTACTCTGCTTAAAAATGCTACGAACAATGGTTCCCATAGAATTTGCATGGACCTGAGTTTGGAGGACCTCGATGGCAAGTCAAAAACTCGAATGTAATGCCTCTCAAAAATTCTTTTTAAAACCTGAATTGCAAGAGCGTAATTCTAATTTAATATATATCCATTTTGAATAGATGGAAGTGTATATTACTGCAGACATTCAATGTATGATGTGATCTTACAGCTTAATTTAAAAATAATAGTATTGATTTGCAACCAGCGCAAAATACTGCCTAAAGAATTGCTCCACACGAGCTGTAGGACCAGAAGATTTTAGAAGCTTTCGGTTCTGAATTATGCCAGTAGTATTTTGTTCTGTCTGACACATCTACATTCCATTTTTTTATTCGAGAATCAAACTGGTAACAATTTCTGTCTCATATTTGCCCTACAAAATGTCACTCGTCCTGCCTAATGAGCGTCTTTAGAGTTGGAGTTTTCGCCACTTTATTATTGGAAAACTTACCCTTTTAACTCTCAGTGTATTGTTTATATAGAATTTGGGATATTTAGTCTAGTTATGCTGCATGGATGAAATATTTTAGTATGTCAACTTCCTTGCTTATTCAGGCTTGGCAAAAATTTTTGCTGAAGAGCATGACACTCAAGTTATTGACTTGCCAAAAAGATATCTCTACTTCAGCTCCATTTAAAATCTATGAAGGCAAGCAATATATCTCGATCGCTAACGTGAAACACCCATTTTAATCTTTGAAAATCTCCTCTTGCGCAAGCATTATTTTAAACAACTTTAATGCAGGATAGATTTTGCATTGTATTTGAATAAGTAGTAGAATAACTTCGCATTAAAGTTGTTATGAGGATATCACTATAATATTTAACAAACAACTTGATATCTAATCCAACATTGTATTTATCTTAATATTTAAAATTAGCTAGTATTTTGTAATTATTACACTGATCGTATTTCCTGTCGCGCATATATACAAAATTATAACTACAGAGTATTTAATAAAAGAGTCATGCAGCTTGATTCTTCAGGAAGGCCATAAATACAGGTGGAAAAATTTGTGATTACATGCACCAGAATTGCATATCAAATATTGATCGAGCCAGTAGCAATACAAAACAATGGAAATGCTTGATAGAACTTCGTAGAGACCACAGTCCCGGTGCCCAGTCCTGTCATGCTCCCGCGGGACAAGACCATGTACCGAGACAAATTGTTGTGGCAAGGCACCGGGATAAAAAATTTTTAACTGAACGGGATCGGGACTGAACAAATTAGTGTTGCTTTATGAATTTTTTTTATAAAATACAAAATTCTCAATAACTAACCCTTAAATTATTGTCAAACAAGTGTAAAGTATTTGACAAACACAAAAACAAAATTAAAACAAATTAGACATTTTTCGACACTTTGTAGTAACCAAAACAAAGATTGATAATTACAGAAACAAAATGTAAGCATATTAAACATTTTTCGCCACTTGGTGAATATCAACTAAGGAAGCATATTGGTGGAGAAGCCTTTATTTTGACGGGGCAATAGGTTATGCTACTTTGCAGGAGGGGTTGCAAACATTTAAGAGGGGGTTGAGTCAAGCAATTAGTATTATTGTAAGCTACTCTTGTATTGAATGTAACTGAAGTGTATCCTCGCCACATGCCAATTATTTGATCGGTTTTAATGAATAAGACCTCTTAAGTTATAGAAAGGGTGCTTGAATTCAATATTTTATCATTTATAGGGTTTCTGAGTAGCACAGATGAATTACTACACAATCATCCCTGGTCTAAACCATATGCTACTTGTCACACTTAAAATCTAATGAGCAAAATGTGAACATTTTATTTACATGTTAACTACCTATTATCCTAGGATTTAGATGTTTGGATAACATTGAAAATTGTTTATTTTCATCAAAGCATGGCATATATTCCAGTAAATAAAATGGTCAACATTTTAATAAGATTAATATAAAACTCTTCGAATATTCAGACTAGCATTCGTGACAGTCGAAATGAGCCAATACTTTTTGCAAATTTTTTTTAATACATATGACAACATTCTTCGTAAATCTATATATGTCCACACTAATGTGTCAAGTTTTGATTGTAAATATGTTTGCTAACCCTAATCATCACAAACTTTTTTATGGTCATTAGATTCACAAGGGGTAAAATACGCCCAGGTTTCTTTTTGATATACTATGCTATTGTCATGAAGTGTGGCACAAGGTTTCCATGGGATAAAAAGTTTGGAAGAATTCCAAAAAAATTATTTTTATTCAGAAATTTTTACTGACGTTAGCATTTTTTGAAAAAAATTAATAAGAATGCTAAAAGATGCCTTATGTCAAAATGGTTAGTATTTGTTGACAACTTTTAATCTTTTTCTATTCAAAACGCAAATGATAAGGTTTATTAATAACTTAATGCATATTAATTTGTAATTTAATGTGAGAATTTTTTTTGTGTAGTCATATTTTATTTTTACTGTATATTAAAATAAATTTGAATAACTGTTGACAAAATAATCATAATTTCTTGACAAAAAATGCTTTCGCCCTAAAATTTTAACAGTATGTGCAAAACTATTGTTAATGGAGTGAAAAGTTTAGCCAACCTTTCAAATGTGAAATAATAAAAGTTATTAATATGTCTATCTCTGTATATAACATAAATAAATGCTGAGCTTAGTAGCTAATAGTATTAGTGGTCAGGTCTGACCACCTCCAGCATTTAATGGCTGTAAGTGAATAATATGCTATCAAATAATTTGCTAAGATTCATTTTTTTATTAATCCATTTAACATACAAAATTCATAAATGTTTTAGATTTTCAACACTGGATGACTCATAGTTGGCAAGTAATATGAAATCAAAGACTGAAAGTGGTCAAATCACTTCGGTTTTCTAGCATTATATAACCAAATATGTATTTAGCTAGACGAGGTGAATTAAGTCTCGTACTATTTTTTTCATGAAAGCATCTTAATATATCATGATGCTTGAATTGCAGAAGTATTGCTTTCTAAAGAGACAAAGACCATAGATTTTAAGCATTTTTTTTCTTCAATAGCTTTATTAGTTTACCTGCTATCCGCACCTGCTGCATATATTTACAAATTTTCAAAGATATATATACAATATTTACATATATATTTACATATATTTACAATATATATAAAATATTTTTTTTAATTGTCATTTATTATCTTTACATAAAAGCATTATGTACATGTATAGGTGTCTTGCAAGGAATAAATGCACAGTGGTCCGAATTGCAAAATTGGAAATCAAAATTCCGACTATTATTAATTTTATTTATATTAAATAGATGGTAATTGGAGATACTAAAGCAAAAAATATAATGTACTTTCTATGAATGTTAGTTATTGAGAAAGAGATTTCTGCTAAAATTCACTCCAAAATGTTTGGTTGCCATAAACAAATTTCTACAGGAGGAGTTGAAATTTGTTACAGGGATTGAATCCCTTTATCCCTAGGCTTACGGGCCTGTATTTGGAAAAAATTTGATCACATTTATAGCAATAATACTCTATTTGTCATGTGCCGGTAGTTTGTTGCAAATTACTTTTAAATGTAATTACATATAAATCAAGCAATGAAACTCATGGGCTTATAAAGCACACTAGTGTGCTCACAAAATCGGATAATGTATCAGTATCATATTCTACATTCCATCAAACTCAGATAAGCTTTCCTAAAAATATGATACCTGTAAATGACCCAAAGAAATGTAAATACAATTTATACCTCTCAATCACTGATTGACGTCAATAATAAATTTGAGAAAGTGCCTGTTGGTGAGTGGTTTGTTCGACTGTCATTTTTGAATAATTATGATGAAATCAAGAGTTTGCAAATATTTAGATACTATTGCTGCTGTCGATGTTAATGTTATCACCGGAGTTATTAATTGCCTCAAACCTGCTTCAGAAGCTACAAATCTACTCAGGGTTAGAAAAACTAACAATATATCTGGTGATTCCTGACATTGCTAAACTACAAAGAAACCTGGGAAAGTTTTCGCAACCTTTTGCAAACTTACTTCTTCATGGCAGTAGCCTAAAACACTTACATAAACAAACTGCATATCATTGCATAAATTATCAGTTGGATAAGCTTAAATCGTCTGAAGAATCGGCTACATCATGTCAAGCCACCGATAAAAAAATATCGGCTTTTCGTATTCCGAATGTGATGATTATGTTATGTGAAGAAAACGAGTAAATTTTGTATGTAAAAATCCATTAAATTCTATTTTTTTATCCTTTGGAATAAAGCACTTTATAAAAACTTAAAATAATTGTTCGATCGCGCCGTTCACTTCAAATCTCAAAGGCCTGAGAGAGTCTGAGAGAGCGGTTTGTTCTGCTAGAATCACCATTACGGATAGGTGATTCAACCTTATTTCGACAAGTGTCAATGAACTTTTACGTTGAATTAGTTACTTTTGTTTATTTTGGAATTTATTGTACTTTTATACAATGTTGGTATTAATTTTATTGCATTTGTTTGATTTTCAACAAAAATATATAATCTTTTTTTAGATGTGTATCTCTTGAGGGACTAAACCTAGACCGGGACAAAATGTTGCAGGACGAGACCAGATACCGGGACCAAAATTTCTGGTACCGACAGTCTCTAAGGCTTTGCTCTAAAAATAATTAATTAAGAATGTTTTTAAACTAAAGAATGCCTAGCTCAATAATATTTGATCTAAGGTATTCAAATACTGCACGATTGACAAAGAATTATATATATATATATAAATTTATAGTAACCCACACATTTCATTGGATTTTCAGATTTTTGAAGCAACTGAATTTTGATGAGCTGATTTTGTATGTTGTTACACAATAATGTAGAAGAAATTATTGGTAAAAAAGTTTGTGTGCACCTTTTAAGGCTCTAACCACCTACACTATTGGAATCGCACAGTCTACTAAACTCTGCATACCACTATGACTGTCATATCTCTAAACCCACAACCTAATGGGTTTGTAAATAAATTAGGTCCTTTGATTGAGAGTTCATATTGCATTAATGCATTTATAGCTCAAGTGGATTTAAATCTGGACAGATACCTAGCCACTCTAAAATTGAAAAAATGTTTAGTCTTTAAGATTGTCATTTAACATTTAAACGTGAAGCGAGGGCCGTCTCTTTGCATGTAGACTAACCCTTTATCCCTTAGCCTATGACAAAATGGGTTTTTAAAAAGATTAATGTATTTTTTCAGAGTTAATTACGCCTTCAGCGATTATAGGTGTCTCTGAAACTCATCATTGATTTGGTTGGGTTCTCAACAAGTTTTGAAGTAAGCGGAGCCATACCAGGTTGTTGCAGTATTAGTCTTCCACCTTTAAATATTGATCATCAGAAATGAAATTTTTTGGCCAATCATTCTAAACCACTTAGCATGCAAATAAGGCAATTCTTAAAATTTCTTTCTCATGCATGTTAGTTAGTTGAAGGTTTCTAGTAGGATTCAAATAGAAAACAACAAGCTATTTTAATCGTTAGCTTAAAGTAACCCTTGACGCTTCAATTCCACAAATTGCTCCAATGACTTGACGTATTGATTCAAAGTTAATCTTAGGGAAGAAATTGTGCAGTTTTTGAAAAGGAATGTACGGAATTTCTAAGCATAGTAATATATCATATTGAGAACCGTTCAACGGAAAATATAAGCAAAGAGTGCCAAAATTGTACAATAGAATGGAGAGTAAAAAGTATAACAAAAGCGTGCACTTAGCTTTTATTATAATGGATTCCATGAGTATTTGTTTGCAATTGGGTAGATTTTATTGTCATTCTATTATTGAAAATCTAGTTTCTAAAATATCAAGCCATTTGTGTAGTAAAAGTATACAAATGTACCCCATCATATTCCCATAAATATATATATATATATATATATATATATATTTAAATAGCTTTTATTGCGACATATATTTGTGATGTCCTGACCAATTTCGTTGAATTTCGTTGTATCTGTAGAAAGTAGTGAACTATGTAGTATTAGCAAACTAGCAGCATGTAAGCTATGTATTTAAATTATTCCATGCTATTTCAAAAAATCGTCAATAATAACAGAAAAGCCAGTAAGGTCTTACCCTGCCATGGAATAGTAGCTTCCACATACAGGAGAAACTTCTTCAACTGCCTCATCATTAGTACCTGCAATTCCGATATATAGTAGGACAACTACAACGTGTTCAAGGGGCATTGTTAAACACTAACACAAAGCGTGAACCGTTACTCTTGCAAAACGTGTGAGTACACGAATGAATATGTTGATGTCCTTCTTGAAAAACTTGCCAAATTTCAACTACTTTATTGGTATGCTAGTGACGCAAAACAATTAGGTATATTTGAAATATTACATTGATTATCATGAAAATGATTATTGTTGCAATCATTCCAGGCCTGTAACCCAAGGGGAAGCTAAAGAATGCCCCACCTCCATCTCTGAATATATTTTTGAATAAGAAATACGATATTATATGACTGAAGAACAAAAATGTGACCTTATTTTTATAATAAAACATGATGGAATTTAGTTAAATTTACCATAAAATATTACTATTCATTTTTCAAAATGATCCAATTAAGCAATATTACTCGTTTGCTATTACTGAGAACAAGATATAACAAATACTAAAACTTTTACATAATATATAGTTAAATTTTTAAAGCAACTATTTTACTAAATTATAATAACTGCACATAAATTTTAATATATTATTGTGGTTAAGATTTCCTGTCATAGGCTAAAAGTTTTCTCAAAATAGAGAAACTTCTCTTACTGCAGCCGATGTTGTTTGACATTTTCACAATCTAGCATACAATTCCGATTAAATGTCCATCCCCTTTTTTCCATTATAGCACTGAAACCGTTATTTTCCAATTGTGATTTGATACAGACGCTTATTTCACAGTTATCATTTCCAAGATCAAGGGTGGGAGTAATAACAACATCTGGTGGAATTTCAACTCGGTCAAATATTGAACAACTTTGATTTTTTAAGAAAGCAACTTTAGTTGAAGATATTAGATTGTCAACCCTCATATATTTTGTCTGAATACACATGACACAGTTCTGCAAAACGTGTGTCTTGCAAAATCCATGAAATGATAATGTATGCATTTCCTTTAATATTTTTCTAGCTGCCACATAGATGGCCAGTCGGCAAAAATTGGCAGCAATTAAACTTCTCAGGGTTAACAAGGAAGTATATTAAATTAAATTGAATGAATGAATATATATTTAAAGCAGTCGCAATCCAGCATTAACTTTTAAGTTTTTTCTGAATTTTAATGAAACTATGCCAAATGGAACTTTGATGACATTTCAGCCATAAATATAAAGTATTTCTCAAAAAACCAAATTGTGACTTTTTATGACTTTATAACTTCCGATTTAACTGCATCCCAGGTCTGAACACCATCTAATTTTAACCCTCTAACCTTAATGGAAAAAAATAACATTAACAAAAATTGGGTCATATGTTAACCCTACGATTTATTTCCCATGATATACGTTTTTTTGTGATGATTGTTGGTTAAAATAGCCCCTTGACATTTTAGAGAATGTTAACTGCTCTCTTATTTGCTCACTATAGAGATATATCTAAGTCATATCATACCTACTTCATCAAAATCATGACTAGGCTATAGTACAAGTAATTACGTACTTCATACTTCATTTTTTGAATAGGAAAAAGTAGCAATAATACTGTTAACAAGTTTAATATACTGAATGCAAAATCTGCAGCATGAATACAAAATGCCAGTAGCATATGAAGAATGAATTCATAGTAGGCCTATGCATCGGCTCAGCAGCATATGAATGCTGTACAAGCCTGGCATTTAGTTGTATCTTTCCTGTTTAAACTCCTCATTGAAACATTAAATCGAAGAGGCATTTGTCGATTTGATTTGCCATACTTGGCGAAATATTTTATCAATTCAGATCCGAGGTCAAACAGGATCAAGCTTCGACGATAACTTTTATTTTTCTGGTTGGTAGACAACAAAAGCGCTTACAGCTGCAGTGTCAATGAGGCATGAAAAAACGACCACAGGCCATCGACGCATTCGCCTTTTGCAAGTGTATGTACTGATCAGCATATCTAAGGTGTCAACACCTCTTTTTGTTGAATTGTATTATTCTACAATTTCTGGTTTTGTTTGAGCAAGTCTACCTTCTCAGAGATGTGAGCTGAGAAGCAAAATCTGCTTACCTTTTCGTGAAGAAAATGTTGGCGTTTAAGAGAATATTCAAATCTCTTAGATTTACACAACTTAAAATGCTTTTCAAACACAGAAAGCAGCTTCAAATTTTTCTCAATACATAAAAGTTTCAATAAATCACAGACGCCAATTCTAGAATCAAAAAATGCTCATTTTATGTTCATTTATAACACAATATAAATAGAATATATATATATATATATATAGAAATATGTATATATATATATATATATATATAGACTGTTTTATAAAATTAAATATGATATAGGAACTGCAATTGAATGTAGTATACAGAAGAATAAAAAAGAAATATATATATATATATATATATATATATATACA
>CABFPE010000326.1:413026-430011 GCA_900660155.1 Hofstenia miamia | reverse complement strand
TATATATATATATTATTCCATAAAACCAACACAGTTGAATTTTCGGCTTAAAATCATGACAAAGATCCAGTTAAGCGGCGGTCCATATTTACTCCAAAAATTATTATCCTTGAGCAATTTCATATCACGGAATTTATTTGAAAATTATGAAGGGATTATGAACGATAAAAGCCAAAAATATTGTGAAATTATACATGATTTTCTTGTTATGCTTTTGGCCGATGCGTGGATTATGAAACAAGATGGAGCGGAGCCTCACACTTCACGAGTGACAAAATAATATTTCGCCCAATGTAATATTCAAGTTCTTCTCCCGATCTTAGCCTTTTGTAGAGAATGTTTGGCAGATACTGAAATATTGTGTGGAAAAGGCAATTCCAGAAAATCTGGCTGAATTAGGGAATCGCAACACTCAATTTTTGAAAACCTAGGTTACAATTTGATGAACTCATTTACTAAGAGCTCCCGAGAAAGAAGAGGATTTAATATACTAAACAGGAGCTACATGGTGACTACAGGAAAGGAGCGGTTCTATTTGTTATTTTGTCTTATATTTTGCCTTTGCACCACATTTTGAATTGAACTATATAATCTGCACTTCTTAGAGAGTGGAAATGAATTCATTTAAAAAATTTCCTACTTTTTGCATTATTATTATTTCTACAAGTTAACTTTGCATAAGGTAATGACGTCCGACCTCCATAATATGGGACATGAATACGCAACACAACGAAAAAATTTCACATATATTTATCGAAGTAAATATTATATTTATCTTTCCTACATATAAAATAAGGGAGCTTTAGTTTATCGTAAAATTATCGCACGCACGATTTCACATTTCTAGAGATAGATTCTGCTTTGTTTCGAGTGGTTATATTTACTCAGAGAATTTCATATGGAGAAGTCTGTATATTTTAGATTGATTTTGAAATTAATTTTTTGTACTTTGATTCAATTTCTAACTTTGATTTTTCAAGCGGTGGCAAATGCACTAGACAATTATTAACAAATCAAAGAAATGTGAATTCATTTACTATTGATCCAGATCAAAGAAGCTAATATTGCTTTGTTGTTATTCTTAAATTCAATTTTTCCAAATACCGCATTCAAGAACTAATCAACGAATATTTACTGAAATATTTATAGTTGCAAACATTTTCTTAATCACCTTATTCCACATTTAATTTTTGAAGAATTAAAGTTTTTTGGATTTCCATGTTCTAAATGGAAGTAATTACAACAGAAAATATGCGAAAACTAAGGGCCCCAAAATATCTAAAATTCATAATCATGTATTTTGTGATGTATGAAAAAAGTTTTTAATGTCCATATTAGCTCGTTTTATGATCAACGTTATTTCAATTTCAAGAATATTTCTTTCATTATCTTTAATCAACCATATAGATATAGAACTCAATGACGTTTTTGAAGTAATTGCCAATCTTTCAATGAAATTATAGCTATGTCAGACCCCTTTCCATCCCCCTGAAACCTTGTAACTGTTAATCCCTTTCACAAGAAGGAACTAAGAAACCAATTATAGACCAAAAAATTTATTACCAAAATCATTGAAAAGATTATATTCGAATATTTTATTCTATATTTAGTAAAAATCACAATATGGATCTTCTATTACACAATTATTTCATTTTTTATCAAATATTTATGACAATTTCTATTATTATTATTTATTAAGATTATTCTAAAGCATTTGATAAGATTTCTCATGAAATTCTTCTAGGATATTGAAAGACATGGGAACTGGAGGAAGTTTGTTAATATTAATTTGGTCATACCTTCTAAAAATTACACAACTAGTTATATGATGTCATCATCATCAGGAATCTCAGACAGCCTAAAAGTACTTAGCAATGGTCTGAGTGACGTCAATGATTAGGGCATAAAGGCGTCAATCATATGCTTCAACAGAGCTTCAATCATATTGAAAGCTTAAAGCTCAATAAATGACTAGGGTTTAATTATTACACAAGCACATATCTTAACTGGTCCACTAATACATTTTCTACATTGAAAACGTAATCAACTGCAATTAGATAAATTTTCAAGCATGGTTCTGCTATGTGCTATCATTAGCTACAATAATAGGCCATGTTGATATCCTAACAAAGGCGATTTTCTTTGAAATGTCATTTTTCAAAAATGATTTTATATATCCCACACAATATGGAGAAGTAAGCTGAGGATGAAGCTTCTTTAATTGATTATTATATTTACTTTTTATAATGAATTGATTACAACAATTTTTATATAAGAGTGAGTTTTTAAGCCTTTGATGTTAAATCAATACGTTTTCCATCAAGAAATGGAAAATATGTTATTAAGTTGACTATCTACAAACATATGTTAGGGGATTTTAAAAAAGTAATTTTACTATATAGCATTCCACAAAAATAATAACTATAAAATATATAGATTAGTCTTGATATAAATGTTTGTCTGCAGTGGTAAGCTGAATAGAAAAAAATCACAGGTGTCAGGAAAAATAAGCTAATTTCAAAATCGATTTAGCATTAATTAATTCTAAGATATAATTAATTTTTAAGTAGGGACTTCTTTTCCAAACATTCCATGCCACATCAAAATTTTAATGCAAATAAGATTTTTTAGTATGTCATAGTTGTCAACTTTGTAAAAATGAATCAGTGTCTATCTATAATAAAATTCTTCCATTTAAGTGCAAAATATTATGTATATAGCATGCATATTAAGTTTGTCAAAATGTAAAATTCAGCATGAGTCTACTTGATTCAATGGAATATTTATGAGTAAAAAGTTAACATGACATTAATTTATTTATACATTTAAATAAATGGCGGAGTTTAATGGAAATTAATGCCTTATGGATTTTTGCAAACTAATGGAAAATATTAAATTCTAACTATTTATATTCCTATTAATAATTGAATTACTGCGATCACACTACATCAAGTTTTCTAGAATAAGAAGTCAACAGACTCTTGCTTAAATATATGCTCAATGTCAAGGTTTTATGTAATAGTATACAAAGCTAGCTTTTAGCAGAAAGTCGAAAATACTTAATAGATTTAATACAATGGAATGGAAATGAATACTCTTCTTCAAAATTTATACTCAGAAATGATGTACCTATTTTTATATAGGAAATGTCTGGATTTTACATACTATAGTAACAAATTTAGAACGAGTTTTGTCACATAAAATATATAATATTTGAACAAATACAAAAACAAACTCGACTAAATGAAAACTTATCTAAATTGATTTTGTATGAGACCATAATGTTACATAAAAATCTCAATCCTTAGTGTCCATGCAAATCAGCTTAAAATACAAAATAATATTTTGAAAAAAATGTGCAATAATTACTAGTACATAATAAGTATTACTGTAAACACTGGGGATTTGCAGTCTTGAATTTTCTAAAATGAGGCTTATAATACACCTCACCAACATACCAGTATTTGGTGTAAGAAATTGTTTTAAGAATTAAATGCAAGCAGTTAGTAATTTATACATCTCTGCAGTTATTAAAATAGTTTGTTTTAATTGATAGTGTGTAAAAAATCTATCAATAAATGAGGCCATTCATAATAAACAAGACGTTTTTAATCAATGATTTGGCGTACATTACATTACAGACTAGAGATGTTGACTGTTAAGGATATATATTTAAGTTTTCTACTTTAAGATGTAGCATTTCTAAAAGTTTTTTGCAGTAAGGCTAGCATTTGTTCAACACACCATTGAGATAAATATTTACTCTCTATTTGCTTTAAGGCAAGTGCAATCGTGGTAAGCAATGGCGAAACTAACTACAAATTTTAGAGGGAGCACATTATTTTGCTACAACTTAAGGATATGCTATCTTACGATTTTTGTCCAAACCATTCTCCGCAATTTTATGCGCCACACAGAAAATTTTTATACAAAATTCTTTACAAAATTTGCCAGTATAATGTGTACTACAATAATAATGCGATTTTAAAGAGACATTCAGTGAATCATAAGTCACATCAATATTACATTTAAAAATATCAACATACTAAGAGCTTGAATGCAATGAAATTAAACATCATTGAATACACAAAGGGAATTACTAAAGTTACACAAAGCTTTCAAACAAACTACCATTTTCCTTCATTACAAGCAGACATCTGTGTACAAGCAAGGTGCATTTCATCAATTTTTATTTCATCAATTTTTTCACAATTTTCTTCTTCAGGTAATCGAATTTTGTGATATAAATTCATGGTAGACATGTGCCTTCAACACAACAGATAAAATCCATTGGGGATAGATCTGGTGATCTTGGTGTCCATTGTAATTTCACAGCATTAGAAATAATCCAAATAGTCAACAACTGATTTTCCAAGAATATTATCTGGCTGAAAGAGAGAAATGAGGTGCTGCCATTTTTCTTTATTCAAATCGTGGATCAACAGATATGTAAACATGTTACGTAAATATGCCTTTCTTCAATTAAAAGGGACATGGAAAATGTCAGCAGTCATTTTTCAGGAAGTTGGGGTTCCAATGACACTATGACGGCCACCAAGATAATAAAATCTATCTCTTATTATCTGTGGGGTGTATTAAAGACACGTATCTACCATGCTTTCATACCACAAAATCTTGATGGCCTGAATAATAAAATCTTTCAGAAATTAATGAAATATAAAACAGTGAATTGTACTGTGTTGTGAAAAATTTTGTACAAAAATATCAACTTGTAATTTACGAAAATTAAGATTTGTTTGAACACTTTTTCTGACATTAGTAATTCTTTTTATTGTGTATTCAATAATGCTTCACTTCATTGCAGTCAAGCTTTGTTGATATTTTATATATATATATTTATATATATATATATATATATATATATATATACGTCGTTTTCGTGATTTTTAACATGAAATTTTTATAAACAAACATGAATGAAAATGAACGCAAAATCTATCAAAATATAATGAAAGAATTGTATGTAGTTACATAAAATGGAATGGAATAAGAAATTTAGAACTTTTTCGATGATTATATCTAATTGAAATATAGTCTAGCAACAACAATGCGAATTCAAGCATGTTGTAGTCAGTGCAATATTTTCTCCAAAATTTGATAAATTTTTTAAAAAGTGCATGCATTATTGCAATTCGATCATTTGAGTGACAAAATGTGGATTAGGACTAGAAGTAGGAATCCTTGCATTCATTTACCAAATTTCTTTTGTTTTGTAACACTGCAATAATTGTAAATTTTGAAAATAGTAAAATAAAATTCTTTAACCAGGTTTTAACCTAATTAACCGGCTCCTGTAGATTAACCGGACCGGACCAGTTTAACCGGTTTTAATAATGACCGGATTAACGGGACCGGATCCAGCACTAGTGAATAATATGGAAACTTTTAAATACAAGAGTAAATACTGTCATTACTTCCATTTGAAATGCGTAAAAAACAAAATAGTTATGACCATTTGTAACAAAATAATATAAGTCATATTCGAAAAGACTCTCTCAACATCTGCCCAAACAAAACTCTCTCTGGTATTAAGCTCAAAACGGTTTGTATTCAGAACATTAGCAATTTCAAGAACTGGTAATGATAAACGAAATTTTATACGGGCCTTGATCAACATAGAGTACTGCATTTCTATCGTAAAGCAATCAAATATATTTAAATAATTTGATTTTATGTTGTATCTAGTAAAGAAATAATGAAACGAAGGGTAAATATTACAATGCCACAAGAAATTTTATTCTATTTTATTTGATTACTGATTATTTCAATCACATTTCAAATATGTGAGAACTTTCCTCTTTAAAAGACATCTTAGATAGTTGAAGCTCAGTTACTTTTATGAAAATCTCTAATCAAATGAAAATTTAGGAGGGGCACGTGCCCCTCTTTGGGTGCGCACTTGGTGGTAAGGCCTCAGAAATGAAAGAAATTTAAGTTCTCTGACTGAGCAAAATTTTTCCACTAATTTTCGCTCTTAGTGGTATGCATTACTTACTTATTTCTTTCAATACTGCAAATCGCAAGGTCGTCATTAAGGTAAGCCTTCGATATACTGCTTTTATGTAAGTCTGATAAAGAAAAATAATCTAAAGCTTTCCATGGCATACATAGTGCAATGAATGTTAACATGTCTTCTGAGGATGTGAATGACCCTAGGTTCCCCCAATACCTATCAAAGGCACTTGATGGCTATAGCTATTAATATCTTGGGAATGCATGCCAAACAAAGGTTGCCATTTCAACTCAGGTACACCTACTCATCATTGCGGAAACTATAAGAAATTTTCAAAGTTGTTGTCAACGCTATAACTTGTGAATAAATATTAGCATTGGTGCTTGCTGCTGATTTCTATTGAATTTCAGTTCTGTAACCCTGCTGGCAGCTGTTGCTGGAATAAGATTAATGACACTACAATACAACAAATTTTGCGAATTTATCAAATGCCATATAGGGACGTCAAGTAGGAATTTGGGCAAAAACACCATACATTTTTGTTTGCTTAAATAATGTTGACTTTACCTATTGTTGAAAAACACGGTATAATACAATATATTTACTTGAATACTAAGCCTTTATTTCTTAACCCCTCTCCTGGATTGCAAAATTTGTACCCTACAAATTTTTGTTTAATTCCTGATAAAAGTTTGGTTTTTGCTGAAACTACAATGCGATTCAGAGAATTCATTGCGTAGGAAATCTCAAATAGCCTAGAGGAGAAAGAATTAATTGGTGTGAGAAATTTACAAAAGAATCGACTGACCTCTTACATAAATGAGTCCATTCATAGAACATTGAAATCATTCGATCATATTTCTTTGATTTATAATCAAGGTTGGGCAAATAAAGCATATTATTTTAGCATTATTATTAATAGAATCACTAAATTATTTTTAGTACAATATCCCAATTAATCAGTTTTCATATAAATTAATAATTGAGACATTTTCCAAACATTTAACAACGCACTCCCTAAAATTTCCAATATGTTCAATGCTCCAAACTTCAAAGCCCATAAAATCTCATTTTTGACATAGGCTTACATATTTAATATAAATATACGTTCCTATATATTTCATAGATATATCAAATATGAATGCATTTTTTTATAACTTTGCCGATTTACTATGAATTTATATGTAAGTGAATATAGCAATTGCTAAAAGGTAATTATTCATCAAAAGAAAGTATGGAAAATATAGTTCAAATTAATGTTCGATTCAATTGCTTAGTTTGTGTTACATGTTTAGAAGAGAAATTACTGAATGTAATACTTGGTGGTTTTTCTCTTGATTAATGAGTTATGAATTAACTTTCTATGGTACAAGAACTCTGCTATTTTGGCCCTATTATAACCTGCTAACTATACTTACAGTTTACACTTGAACAAGAAACTTTTGGTGAAAAGTTTATATTTAGCCCTGACTTTACATTTTGAACATTCATTAATCAATTTGAACACATCATTTCCAACTAATCACCTACTTAATTGTGTAAGTTTCGTAGTTGACATTGATTTGTCTTCAACTTGACACTATTTCTGTGTAATGCTTTATGATAGCTTGAGTTATTTATGAAATGTAAGCGACTTTTAATTTTTACATCCTACTAACAGAGTGGAATTGAAAAAAAATCAAGTCAATTTATAAGCATCCTTTGGAAATTTTCACAATGGAGCGGAAATCGCTGTATTGAGGATTTCAATTTGTGACTTCCCATTTAAAACAATCATTGTTTTTTAATAGACTTCTTCGGTTTCTTTTTTCTCAAAATTTCATGTGGATTTTTAATTTTCTTTTTGGGAGTACATTCTTTGATAATCTGATAAACACTTCAAATTTACTCAAAATTATTGTCGAAAATCTACATTTCAAAGGGATTTATTTCTTTTTTTCTACTGGAAGATTTTTTGCTTAATTATCACTAAGCATCATTTATAAATCTGCAGTTATATTCTGATATTTTTATTA
The DNA here is from genome assembly GCA_900660155.1 of Hofstenia miamia. Lineage (NCBI taxonomy): Eukaryota > Metazoa > Xenacoelomorpha > Acoela > Hofsteniidae > Hofstenia > Hofstenia miamia. Next base: position 422,022 of record CABFPE010000326.1, on the reverse strand, counting down.
TTTTCATGCAACTTTTGAAAAAATAAAATAGAAACTAAAAAATTCTAAAAATATACACTACTAGCTTCTTGCAATAAAAATAGATGTATATATAAATATGAATATGTGTATTAAGTTCGAGTTAGTGTGACGTTATTGTTATACCAAACATACCAATTACATTTTAATCCGAGAAAGTGTTGTTTATGTAAAAAAAATGTTCCTAATTTTGTTTTTGGGCGTGTGTAATTCATTATTTCTCTAATGCTTAGCTCTAAGCCATGGCATGCCGATGCTCTAAATAATCTCCATGTTGTGTGGTATTAACCATAAAAGCAGTTACTCGTCGAAAATATGCACTGAATTTTATTATTTTTTCATGTTTTTAATAATTTTTCGAGGAAACTGAGGGCATCATTAAATTTGAGGATGAGTTAAATGGTTAAATGCTTTGGTATTAATCTCAAAAATCGATATTTAGGAGTAGTTAGAAGAAAGCTCAAATTCCACAAAAAAATTTTTTGGTTTGTTAATGTATAGATTTAGAACAGTTTTATTCATTAATGCTAATTAGCATAATTATTGATAGACATTTCGATTTTTTTCCGTCTGCAGTGTAAAGGTAGTTGCAGTTAAAATCGCATCTTGTTGAAAAAATGAACTAACTAGTTTGTTCCATTGAAATACGTTAAAAATCGAACAAAAATATTATAATTTTTGCGACACGTAAAATTTCCTTTCAAGTATTAGAGTAGAACTTTCAAGAAATTGCAAAAACTTTAAAATTTAAGTTCGTGGCACATCCGTAGCTTAGGCTTAATTAATCCGATGTATTTAGAATTCTGTAATTTGGAAATTTGTTGGAGAGGACTGATCATAGTCATAAACATTGGAATTAATTCTAATTTCTTCTTCAGAGAAGAGTGCAATTTTTAAAAAATGCAAGAAAGATCTTGAAAAAGCATCATCCTTGACATAAAAAGCCCTGCATCGAGGAACGTATTATTATTATTATTATTAAATAGATTTATTACCTTAATACAGGTCTACAAATATATTAAGCAGTCAACAAAAGTCATTTATGGACTGATGAACTACAAGATGATTTGCATGATTTGCATGGACAAACAAGATAGTGTGTGCATCTAATATCAATACTAAAAGTGTAATTGAGATGTAATCTGCAAAAATCTAGGAGATTTTTTTTGACAATGCTGTAATCGTCAAATAAGTTAATGTTTGTGTTTATATGAATAAAATTAGCCAAGCGAGTGATGCGATTAAAATAGAAGTAATCTGTCTTTGATTTCTTTATACGTGTTATTTGAAAGAGATTAAAATTTTTAGAACGTAATCCTGGGCGGTTTGGGTAATATAAAGATAAATAATCCAAAGCATTGAGATCCAAGCGGTTTGTTAAAAGTTTGTTTAGATAAAGTAAATCATAAAATTGAAATAGTAGAGGAATTGGGAATAAGTTGAGGTTAAGAAGTCTAATTTTATAGTTTCCGATATTTTGAATCCACTTAGTACATCGACGCTGTAAGCGTTCTAATTTATCAACATCACCTGAGGATGGAAATCAAATCTGAGATGCATACATGACAGAAGTCAGGATTAAAGATTTGTAAAGAGTAAGTTTTACGTGGTATGAAGTATTAAAGGGAATTGATCTCTTTAATAACATAAAAGAATAATTACACTTTCTTATTTTTACAGACACATGTAAAGTCCAGGATAAATCATGACTAAAATACACACCAAGATCTTTAACATATGCAATAGGCTTAAGCATTGAATCTTCAATTTGAATAGACGAATCAGATATAGGATAAGAGATATATTCACATTTTTTCTTATTAAACATCATTTTGTTATTTTTTGACCAAACTACGAGGGAAGAGTAGTCATCTTCAATGTAGTGTAAAGATGGAGAAAAAATTTTTAGATCATCAGCGAATAAGTATGGGGTGCAATTAAGACAATAAGAAGGAATGTCATTTATAAATATGAGGAATAATAATGGTCCCAACACTGAGCCTTGAGGCACACCACTGGTAACAGGTAACCAACTGGATCGACAAGAATTTATACTAACACATTGAACTCGATTTGTCAGGTAAGAAGCAAGGATTTTAAGAATTTTCCCACCAATACCGAAATTGAATAACTTATGTATTAGAAGTCCATGTGGGACTGAGTCGAATGCTTTGCGAAAATCTAAGTGAAGCACGTAAGAAAACTGAGACTCTTCATATAATTTGTATATACCATCTAAGAATAATAGGAGTTGGGTGACTGTAGAGCGACCCTTAATGAAACCAAATTGCTGCTTATTAAGTTTGTAGCGTACAAAACTGTAAAGTTGATCAAAAAGTAATTTTTCAAACAGTAGTGATAGTCTTGGAAGGGAAGCTATTGGACGGTAATTATTTGCTTTTTTCCGATCACCTGATTTAAATAATGGTCTGAGGATAGCTTGTTTCCATAAATCAGGGTAATAACCTGAATCAATAATAAATCGAAACAGATTTAAGATATGAACTGATAATTGCGATGAATATTGCTTTAAAAATGAGCCAGGGAGATTATCAGATCCACAGTTTGAGTTACAGTTAGCTAATAGAGGGATAATATCATCAAGTTCGATAGATATATCATTGAAGTCAAGATTTTCAAATGAACAAGTTATCTCATCCTTTGGAGAATAAATAGAGGCAAAATATTCGTTAAAAAGGCTGCAAATATCAAAGTCTGTCATAGCAAATTTGGACTCCCAAGAGATAGGGCGAGGAAAAGTTTGAAGATCTAAAGATCGAAGTAATTTATAACAGGAATTGACGTCAGAAATGTCTGAAAAGCTTTGTAGAAATATTAATCTATCAAGTTCAAATGACTCAAGGAGATTATTCCGCAATGATTTTAAGCGGCAAAAATCAGAAAAATCGTTCGTCCTTTGATATTTGCGATGCTGAGATTCTGTTTTGTTATAGATGTGAAGAGTATGCGAAGATGTATATGATGGCAAAATACGACGCTTAAGTCGTTTCCTAGGAACACATGTAGCTATAATTTCAAAAAGAGAGTCATACCAATAAGAGATATAAGACGAATTATTCACATAAAAAGAGAATAATGACATTGAGAGAGCTAAGGATAGTCCAATTGTGTTAGCCTGAGAAAACGAAAATTTTGTAATTGACAAGTCATTTTGCTTAACAGGTAAAGTATTGACGAAAATGGGATTCTTTAACTCTAGTTTCATACTCAGAGAAATTACAGCGTGATCAGAAATGCTTTTGTTTGGAGGCAGGTAATCTTCAACAGAAATATTATTGGAATTTGTAAAAACCAAATCCAAAATGTTGCCACTTTGATGAGTTGGAAAACTAATAAGTTGCTCCATATTGTAGTCGTTGAAAAAATCTAAGAGTAATTGATCAAAATCGTTATTAGAAAACAAATGTGACCAATCTATGAAAGGTAAATTAAAATCTCCACAGACAAGAGCAATATTATCTTTATCTTTAAAACTATATTGGGATAATCTATTAAATGCAGTGGTACAAACATATATTATATCATTTGCTGAAGGACGTTAAGTACTGTTTGATGGTGGAATGTATAAGCATATTACTAGTAGGAAATATTCGTAAAAATCTATTATAGTAGCACAAGCAAAGTTATTCATTGGGAGGTCGTCAATTGAGTAAAACTGTAGGGAATTTTTACACATTATTAAGCAACCACCATGATCTTTAGAAGAATGACGATCATTTCGTGCAGCAACAATAAAGGGGGAATTTGGAAGTAAATTGTCAGAAAAAGTTTCTCCAATCCAGGGTTCCGGTTATAAATAAGACTGATGAATCAAAAACAGTTGCATAGGAGAGCAAAGCCAAACGTCGCTGAATGTTTATCATGCTTTGAATGTTTAAACATAGAATCGAAAGTTTATGATTACATGTAAAAAGAGATGAACTAGTTGAAGCAATATTAGAACATTGGGGATGTAAAAAGTCTTTGTTGTTATTTGATAGATCTAGTCAAAAGGACACCTCAGAAAGACCATGATAAAGCTTTAGATTTCGGATTTTTAGTTCAGACTTTGGAATACCATTAATATTGATCATATCATGCCGTTTTTTCAATATTTTTTTTTCAATTTCCCGATCAGAAGGGCTTAACTCAGGACGGATAATAATGTTGAATTGTGATCCTTTTAACTTATAGCATTTAGATAGAATTAGCCTTTTAGTCCATTCATTTCCTAAATCAACAATTAAGACCCGTGTAGAATTAGCTTTTTTTCGACCAACTCGAAAAAGGTTGAAAATTTCAACTTCTTTACCATTGAGGAAAGACAAGACTTCGTTTGTTTTGGTAATATCATGAGTTAGTTGTGCGTCAGAAAGGCGTTCATTTGATTCATCAATGCCAATAAGTTTTATTCGCTGACGGTATATACTGTCTTTAAATGCAGGGGTAGAGGATGTATTTACAATGGATGAAGGGGAGGAAGCAATGGAATTATTAAGATATCGTTTTAACATAGCTTCTGAATCATGTATTAACTTGCGTTGTTCTTTCAGTGTTTCATTGAAGTCATTAATTAACTTTGAACTCACTTCAGAAAGTCTTGCAATGTCTATAGAGAGTGGTTTTGATATCAATGAGGCGCATTCATTTACCATTTTATTTTCAACACAGTTAGTACAAAATAAAAGAAATTGTTTACGATATTGTATAAGAGATTTACAGACTTTTGAAGAAATTCCAGTACAATTTTCATTAAAGTGAAGTGCTATGTTGCATTTTGAACATAAGAACATTACAGATTTATTTGTAATTTCATCATTGCATGTCTTGCAGATTATTAATTGTTGATTGCTTAACATTAAATTAAGCAAAAACTAAATCTTACCGTTTAACAATCTCCCACCAATTATATTATGTTTAAAACGTCACTTATTCCAATCGAAATTTGCCGCCATTTGTTTTTTAGTCCTATAATAATTAAACATCCACTTAATGCGCATATGTATTATAAAGTAGGATTGCGTGCACTTTTTTTATTTTGCAAAAAAATTCAAAAATGTTAATTATGGCAAATCTAGAATATGTTTATTTTCAACCATTTTTCAAATACAAAAATAATGATTGAGTATGAAAATTGGATGTCGACCAGAGGTAATAGCATTTTAATTAATGGTATGCAAATGCTAGAAAGGTTGAAATCAAAACGACTCACGATTAACATAAAAAGGTTCTAAAATATTTGATAACATTCAATTTCCAAATCAATTTATGAAAATGTCATCCAATTAAAACTATATAACTTTTTCGTTTTATTTATATTTTGTAGATGCATAATAACTTGGAATCCTTTGCCACCAATCTGCAGACTTTCACTATCTTTGATGAATAGCTATATTGATTTATGCAATGATGGTGCTTAGAAACGAAATGTAGTTATCGATAAAAAAATAAGGCAAGAACCTATATTTGACAGCTTTGACTTGTCAATCAAAAAATACAAGTTTTACAGGTTCTAATATTTTTAAATTCTATAAAGAAGTTATTGCGCAAATTGTACATGCTTGATGATGAGGTTGCATTGGCTTTAATCTTTGTGATTAAATGTATGTTGTGTTGGTAAAAATTATCTAAAATATTATTTTTTGCTTCCAGTAACAAGGTTGAGTTCCTTACTATATAAGGTTGCANTCATTGAAGTCATTAATTAACTTTGAACTCACTTCAGAAAGTCTTGCAATGTCTATAGAGAGTGGTTTTGATATCAATGAGGCGCATTCATTTACCATTTTATTTTCAACACAGTTAGTACAAAATAAAAGAAAATGTTTACGATATTGTATAAGAGATTTACAGGCTTTTGAAGAAATTCCAGTACAATTTTCATTAAAGTGAAGTGCTATGTTGCATTTTGAATATAAGAACATTACAGATTTATTTGTAATTTCATCATTGCATGTCTTGCAGATTATTAATTGTTGATTGCTTAACATTGAATTAAGCAAAAACTAAATCTTACCGTTTAACAATCTCCCACCAATTATATTATGTTTAAAACGTCACTTATTCCAATCGAAATTTGCCGCCATTTGTTTTTTAGTCCTATAATAATTAAACATCCACTTAATGCGCATATGTATTATAAAGTAGGATTGCGTGCACTTTTTTTATTTTGCAAAAAAATTCAAAAATGTTAATTATGGCAAATCTAGAATATGTTTATTTTCAACCATTTTTCAAATACAAAAATAATGATTGAGTATGAAAATTGGATGTCGACCAGAGGTAATAGCATTTTAATTAATGGTATGCAAATGCTAGAAAGGTTGAAATCAAAACGACTCACGATTAACATAAAAAGGTTCTAAAATATTTGATAACATTCAATTTCCAAATCAATTTATGAAAATGTCATCCAATTAAAACTATATAACTTTTTCGTTTTATTTATATTTTGTAGATGCATAATAACTTGGAATCCTTTGCCACCAATCTGCAGACTTTCACTATCTTTGATGAATAGCTATATTGATTTATGCAATGATGGTGCTTAGAAACGAAATGTAGTTATCGATAAAAAAATAAGGCAAGAACCTATATTTGACAGCTTTGACTTGTCAATCAAAAAATACAAGTTTTACAGGTTCTAATATTTTTAAATTCTATAAAGAAGTTATTGCGCAAATTGTACATGCTTGATGATGAGGTTGCATTGGCTTTAATCTTTGTGATTAAATGTATGTTGTGTTGGTAAAAATTATCTAAAATATTATTTTTTGCTTCCAGTAACAAGGTTGAGTTCCTTACTATATAAGGTTGCATAGAAAAATGTTATAATTCAAGTATATTTATCTTCAAAAATATTCATATGAATTTGAACTTGCAAAAGGATTTTTTAACCTGCTATGCCGGTATATTGGTGCGTCTAAAAATATGATAATTGGTTTGCACTTGCTTGTTAAAATTACGTAATTTCAAAATGCTTTGTCAATTTTTAGGCGATGTAAAGAGATTCTTTACGAGTAATGCATTTGAACTAAAAGTTGTTCTATCAACCAAAAAATATTGACAAAATGAGAATTTTAGAGACTTGTTAGGTATAGCCAAGCTTAAATATGAAATACGATTCAGCCTTCCATTTTCATTCCATTTCCATGAATTTTCCATATTTTTCCACTTACTTCCGCATTTTTCAATAATTCTTAGAGAATGGTTTTGAATTTGCGAGACCAGAATTGGAGTTGAAGCTTTCCCAATCCCATGTATTTTCTGATCTGATAGTCCCATTATTCCCACAAAATAACTTCTGTTTTGATCAAAATTTAGAAAATTATGAGTAAAATTCTGAACTCCGTGCTTCCAGGTTCTTAAATTTTGTCCCAAACCAATGAACTATTTAATCCCAGTTCCTTGGAGCAGAGACAAGGAAGCCCTAAGTGACCAGAGGCGCACCCAGAATTACTATTTTTACAGAATCAATATGCCTTCACGCTTCATGAAATGCAGATATATAGAAATAATCCTTATAAATACTAAGTACTGGTAATAAGCCACCTCTGTAACTTATAACATTTTGAGGAAAGAAATGTCTAAGACCCGCATTACCACAAATGGATGGAGGTTCTTCATAATGAAACTAGGGAAAGTTGGTATAATAAGCTACAAATTAGAGTAGTTGTTACTAGCTTTAATAATGGAAGTATTTTTTCTGAAAAAAATGCTGAATTTAACACTAGAAGGGCTAAATTAACTCATTTATTGAATTCTTTGCTGTGTTACAAAAAAATTTGTAATAGAATTTTCTCCAGTCTTTAGTGTACTAAAATTTCACACAACTTAATATTTAAAAGTATTGTTTGAATTTTTTTATATGTACTTATACCTAGAAAACCACTTGGGTCATTTGTCTTAATCTATCATGTACCCTTTAAATTTATAAGGAATTATTTTATTTATCAATTTAAATAAACTTAAAATTATTATGCACATAAGTTTTAGGTTGTGAAGTAATTACTCTCACAACTTTTTCATTAAGACAAAATTAAGTCAAAGCATATGTAAAAAACTATGTCTACATGGATTAACTAACTATAACTTATATGTACAGTGAGTGCAGCCTGATTATGCAAATCAATATTTTGATACTAAAATTTTATTTTTCACTTTTACTGCTAAAAAAATCTTTTTTACTTTTTGGATAATCAAGCTGGACTGCTAAGATCACCATTTTTTAGAATAATTCCTTAAACAAGACTATCAAACTTAATATTGTTAAATTTTGTTAAATATATCTCTGTAAGTGGAAGAAAATATCTATAAATATGCCTATGTATGAATATGCAGTCAGGTTGGGGTTCATTTATAAGAAGGCTAGGTCGGCCGCGGGTAATTGTTTGGATGGAAGACCACTAACATATTTAGGGAAAAATTTAAGAAGACAAATATTTGAGTCCTTCATATTCTTAAAATGTAATGGATTTTAATGTGTTTTGTATTTTTTATTGATGTTATGTTGTTTTCATGGAACTTTTATGTAAAACATTTCTATGTCTATGGCATGCCTGTACAAAACTTGAGCTGTTTCCCACAAGAATTGGAAAAAACACTAGAAAATTATAAATGCTATAAAACAACCAAATTAAGAGTTCGGAATAGTTTTAGAAAACAAATTGCAAAACAAACCAATAATATACGTGGAAATTATTTAAAATATACTGTTTTGCCAGAATAGCATAAAAATGTTAAATCGCAGTTCATTAAATTTTGACCTGGCTCGTTCCGCAGAGCTCACGTGATGTTTTTTGCACCTGGCCTGGCTTTTCATTATTCACCAATGGCAGATAAATGCCTTAGCAAAAATAAATACGACTAGTGCAGACAATTTTCCCCAACATGTAGTTTTTTTGATGCCCCAAAATGTATTAGTGACTTAACAAAATTGTGCTTTAAATTCATTTTTACTATCACAAGGATTTTGTTAA
>CABFPE010000326.1:373369-397997 GCA_900660155.1 Hofstenia miamia | reverse complement strand
TTGTCAGTAGTTTATAGTTTATTTGTTTGTATCGTACGAAATTATTATATGTAGGAAGCTGCTCTATATATGATAGTTAAAGTTTTTATTTAATAGCAGCTAGTGTCTGTATATGCCAACTACTGACAATACACGAATTGAGCTTGAGCACTAAGTCGAATTGTGTTCGTAGTTTATTTCACTAAATAAGGCACACATAACAAATATAATTTCATGAGACTGAGCTGAGCTGGAATCACAATGGATTGGATCTTTAACTACGTACAAGGATGGAGTTGCTGATAGCTTCTGGCGAGCCTGTTATGATCTCAATGACTTGGCGTCGGGCAAGTGCGCCCAGAGATTACAATCCTCTTCCACCGATGGAGTATCTAAATAATACTACTTTATAATTGTTACTAGAACATCTGTCAAGGCAGTGTAGTATACACAATTAAAGAAAAGAAGAGGAAGTTTAGATAATACTTACCCCGTGAGGGCTGACGCTGATCTCTTGTTGATTCTCTAAGTAGACTATCAAGTTATGAAGTGTTAGTTTCACCTGGGTAGCGATATTACAGTATGTAATACTTTTGCTTGATGTGATTGTGAAAAGTGTCTTATTTTGCCGTATTTATGATTATTTTGGGAGACATTTTCAACATTTATTGGTATTTGCTGCCTTTTCTGAAACATATTAAAATTTGAGTCAAATTTCAGTTTGCAAAGAGATTTTACTTGGTTATAAAAACAAATATTGAGGCATTGTATTTAATGTTCGCATTGATATTTAAAATTTCAGCAAATAATTGCTCTAAAATTTCATTTGTGAGTTACTAACCTAATAATCTGGAAGTTTTTTTTGAAAAGTAATTATTATAAAACTTGAGTAGCCATTAATTATTTAATTATATAATATACTAAAACGACGTTAAAGTTTCAAAGAACAGATAAAATCTTGATAACAGCACATGCAAAAAATTCAGTTTTTAAAAAACAGGGGTGCTTAAGCCCCCCTAGCAAGTCTTGACCCTAATGATATATATATATATATATATATATATATATANTACTTCGGCAACCTGGAAGTTTTAGAAATTGCAAAATTTATTCCTGATAAAATTATATTTTACAAAACCAAATATCCAATTATATAATCATATACAACTTTTTGGCAATGCTTATGCAACATTTCTTTTTCATTACAAAGTATTCTTGTTATAGACTGCGGAACCATTGCAACTATGCATTTATAAATGTTTCTGCCTTTCCAAATTGGTAGTGGGTTGGGTGTTTTGTGTTTTTTTAGTAGAATCCGTCTAACAATCACTTCAAAAGCAAATTGCCAGTAGACACTTGTTTTAGAAACGGATTGCAGTATTCTTCCACAAACATTTTCTACAGCTCAACATTTCCAAGCATTGTGAATGCTCTTTGTCAATCAGTGAAAGACTTCCGCACTTCCTTGTAAGATGCAACTGTGATAGATCTGAAATAGCACATTGATGTAGGCGCAAAATTTTTTTGTTACTTCAGTTTGTTGTACTGCAATATACCATGAGATAATATAGCTCTTGGAGACTTGTACTTATATCAAATAATAGAAATTTTCTAGTTGACTACTACATAAATGGTCACCGTATTAGTAGACCACAATTTTAGAACACATATATAAATAAAACTTGTAGCATATGGAGACGACATCCAAAAAATATTCGTCAGTTGTGCTATGGAAATCCTCTGCGAAATATAGTTAACGAATTTAGTTAGAAAACTGTTTCATAAGGCCCTTGGTCTTGATACTTATTTTTAGTTTTTATGAAGAACAGAATATTTACTTAATCTAATTATATTATAATTATTATGAAACTAAAATATTTTGAAAGATCATCAGTCAATTGTAGATTTTTGCAATTATATGAGTTAGAAATAGGAATAATTAAGGGATTCTTACAGTTTACTAATATATTTTGAAATACCTGTACAGGTGACTGCCTATTCTCTTTTACAAATGACTGCAAACACACACACATATATATATATATATATATATATATATATAGGGAAAGTTCAAATTTAGTGTATTAAATAGCTATTACTCTGAAAGTATCTTCGATAAATTTTCTAGTAATATTGTATTTAATTTTACATATAAAAATTCGTAAAAACTTAGAATAACGAAGTAATTCCAATTATATGTGAATAATTTCTAATTTTTATTAAATGTCTATTTTCATCAATCTAAGTTCACAACACACTAAATTAGGCTACTTTGGATTGAGTGTTTAGTCCTTCTCTAAATCGATTATTCTGTCCTGTGCTGGATAAATTTTTCTTAGTATCTTCACAAGATTTCTTTCATTACAATGAGCACCTAGCATTTTAGCGAAAATTTCATAGCATTGTCTGGGGGCATGCATTATTTCAAAAATACTACACTTTTAGGTTCTCATAAACAGACTGCATATTTTTTACACCAAATGAATTTAAGAGAATCTTAGAATATTTTGAAAATCGACTTGATGAGTTGTAATCTCTTTAGTATATGCTTAGGTATTTATACCGGATTTGATTCCCCATGAATTTACTAAGTTAAATTATTTCTAATTTTAATAATAAATTTTTATAGTCATTGTAAATAATTTAAAGTTCTCAATACAACATCAAATCTGGACATTGCGTTATTCTCTCGTAAATGGCTATTAAATCTAAACAATATTATTAGTCTCGCGCTGCCATCTATCGTGCGTTTCGGTATTTAGAACAATTAACTTTTAATTCATTTTTTTCTTAAATTTTACCATCAGGGCTTTCAAATCAAATTCGAATCCTCAAACTTTCAAGTCAAATTTTCAAATTTTTGCAAAAATTTCAACTTTCTAATCAAATGTTGAAAAAATTTGGATAGTTCCTTTTTACAAAGTTATGTATGTGCTCTACTAACTTTTTGCTGTTTTGATGGTTGTTTATTGTAGAAAATTTACAGAGCTCAATAATTTTTGTTAATGTTATTTTGCTGAGACTGGATAATTTTAATTTTTTTTGGAATAGAGAATCTATGCGTAACAAATAGACCACTTTTATTAGAGATGAGAATTTTTAGTTATACTATTCAATTTCTCCAATAATATATATATATATATATATATGGAAGCGCCATCTTAATCGGTTTGATTACGAATTATAAGAAAAGCTTACAGTCTGTACTCAATTTTGAAGCAATGGTAATTTTTCGAAAACGTAGGATTGCTGAGGAAGTTAAGAATTTTACCAAAAAATGAAAGAATTGATTATAAGATCATATGTACTATCCATAGAATAATCTACATTCACGAACCTAAATATCTACGCGAATTACTTCAATTATACATATCAAACCGCGATTGACGTTCGTCTGATTAGCTTTTATTAGTTTCACCAAAATCCAAATGAACTACTGGAGAGGCTTCCTTTTGTATTTTTGGGCCAAGACTTTGGAGTTCCTTACCTTCCATTTTAAGATTTGAGGCGAATCATATCCTGCTTAAAAGAAAGTTAAAACTGCTTTTGCTTGAGCATGCATTTCATTATGCTGGTAGTTAATGTATTACAATTTTGTTGGCGCAGTCGAAACTCAGCAGGGTTAATATGTATAAATTTTGCGTATATTTTATATTTATATTTCATATCTTTATTTCATATTTATAAATATATATATATATATATATATATATATATATATATATAAAAATAATATATATATATGCTTTCTAAGATAGAGAAGCAGTGATGATTATTACGTTTTCATAGTTGAATTTGATCGTTTTAGTCAAAAAAAATTTGAATGGATAAGTCGTCTTCTCTTTACGTTTTCGAATGAAAAAACATATTTGTAATGAAATTTTGAGTTTCAGTAGAAGCCTCACGAATCTCTATAAAACTAATAAGCGAGGTTTCATCTCATCTTCAGCTACCAAGCTAATGTGACCCCCACGGATTCCCATCCCATTGGACAAGCCTGAATATCGATATATGGGAAATGGTATATGGGATAGAAGTTCATTTTTGTTTGTTATGACATATTTTCCTTCTGAATCATATATAGATTTGTAATTTGTATTCATTATATCTATAGACAATTATTTTTTTTCTTTCAATTCTTTGGAAAAGATTACTCATAGTTGATAAAAGTAAAATTTAATATATGAACGTTTAGCAAAAGTTGCTAAAAATTCAGCGAGCCAAATGAATCCAAGCTAGTAGGTAAGCGACACAACATTTACTATCGCTCTTACGTATTTGATGCTAAAATTATAAGACTGACCTTCTACTAAATGTAGCGTAACAATTCATTTCCAAGCAAAACACCATTAAAAGTAATTGATTAGCAAGTAGGTATAGCACTTGCTTTCACTTTTCCAACTCTAATTTGAAGAAGGCCAAATCGTGATGTAAGTATTAGCAAACAAATATTATGAGGAACTTTCCATTCCTATGCCTTTTTAGTTTAAAAGTACACTGTCAATACAAATAAAGTAAACACAAACAATTCGATATTATAACTTTAAAATGCTTCAAATTTAAAATTGTTTTCATAATTTAATTAAATTTTGCAATGGATATAAATTTAGAGATTAAAAGATTTCATTGTCAAGATTAATATTAGATGCATTAGTTCTATAGAAAAATCATTTTTCCATACGTACATAAAAGTGGATTTTAACTATATATAGTTGTAATAGAAATTTTCATAACGTTGACAGTTTCACAATTTTCTTCAATGTATTTCCAAAACAAACCCGTTGCTTAAAAAATTATACTTATCTGTTCCATTATATTTAGAGACATGAACTCAAATTCAAGATTTTTTGCTTAGTTTACGGGAAGACTCTAAGGCTTTTTGTTTTTACTGCGTTATTTTGCGCTTCTGTCAGCACATACATAATTTTCATCCCATTTTTCCAAACGCATAAACAAAATCCAAGTCAACAGATATGCTTCAATAAGAATAAACGTATTTTATCTTTCAATTTTTGCAACAATATCATTGACTATTTCCAAGGACCTAGTGCTAAAAATAGGGCTTTGACAGAATTGGAGTGACATTTATGTATACAAAATCTGGATTCATGCCATTTGCTGTTTATATGCATGGTGTTGCTGAAAATTATATACAATAATTTTGTGAACAAAATCAAACAAATTATCTAAACTTTGTCAGGCAGCTTTTGGTGTCCAAATCATAATTGTTTGCCATTTTGGTGTGCGCTGAATCATTGTAGCACACTACTCCTTTGTGATTTCAAGATTCTACCACTTGTAACACGTGATTTTAGGGTTGCCTCGTAAAGCCCTAGCTTCAAATTAGCTTTTCTGCTAGATTGCTTGCAACATTATTTTGATTTAGACCAAATAATGACGCACAAGACGCATGCTCATCAACGCTGGAGTGCCAGAATTATGAAGTCTAAGCATTATTTTATCTGAAAGACTCGTATTTCGATAATACTACTGTACAATGAAAGCAAGTGTAACTTTTCTCATCTTTCTTTGGAGTTATGCTAACGTTTTTCTGGAATGGTGGAGATGTTGTTATATTATTTAGCTTCGTAAATGATCCTTGATACATTTTCTTCTGACGAGCAAATCAGTCTGTGGAAAATCTGCACTGACATTGAGGATTTACACAGCCTGTTTTTTGATATACATTGATAAGAAAAAGATAATAGGCAAACATAAAAATTAGCAATCATAACTACGGGATTGCGAAGCGGAAGTGCTCAGAAAGAACCATAATTTGCAACGCGAGCGCAAAAATTTTAAGTCATCACTTTCTCAATATTGAAATGATTCTACATTAAGGAATGGAACTTAAATAGAAATATATGGAAATGAAATTTCAAAAACGACATTCTCAATGCTACAGAAAATGTTTAAAACACCATAAATCTATTTAACCCTAAGTGTTGATTGAACTATTATCTCAAATAAACCCTCAGTCAATCAAGTACTGCTTAATAAAATTTTGTTTTAATAACAAATAATGACATCTTGTTGTTATTACCAAATTTAGTACAAAATCAAAATCGGAGAAATCGTGAAAAATAATAATACCTTTAAAAGTCCAACAAGCATAAAGTTAAAAAAATCAATTTTTGTAAATAGAATATTTTAATTATTTTTTTTGTATTGTTTTGCACCAATTCAATTAGCATTTATGACATATTTGTTTCGATTTTACTATTAAAATTTCTCATTTTACATTTTGGACAAAGGTTTAACGAAATTAGAAAGCGTCCCACTTTATACAATGTCAATTCTAAATTTGGGAATATCAAAATATGGATACTGCATTTCATATTTAGGCAAAAATATAATCATAGATATACTTGGTTTACTAAGCTCTTTTTAAAGAGAGGGTGAGCAATTGCTGCCTCACGTACCCATTTTCCTAGGATTTTTCATGTTAAGGCGCATGCATTGACAAAAATTTTATATATAGTTGGACCATGTTGCTATTTAGCATAACACTGAAGATTTTTGGACAAATTGCCTGTGCTTATTGAAGTGGTTTCAATGCATTCTTGAAGTACAATATCTTTGCAAGTCTCCAAGATTAAAACCTTTGCATTTTATTACATCTGCTTCAGTTACTGAGGTGCTATTCAATTTTTTAAAATACTACCTTTAAAGGTATGGTGGTTGACGTAGAATTATATATAAATTACATTTTAGCAAAGTCACAAAATACATTAAAATACCCAAAAATTTGTCTGAATTATGCAAAACAGAGCAAATAAAACTACAATATGTAAAATGATATTCGTTAAATAACCGTATCAATGTTCTGTATGTGCATTGCAATATAATTATTTACAGAAAGTTTGTGATGTATAACATTTTACTGCCTGAATTTTTCCATATATCATTGTCATGCGCATGTGACCTTAAAGTACTTAAGCATTATTCTATTTGAACTGGACTGGAACTGAAATTAAATATACTCTTTACTACATATAAAATTAAAATATCCTTGGCTGATGTCAGGATCAAAGCATTGCAAGGCTTAGTTGTGTGTATCTTAGCAGATTTGACCAAACCACATTTAAACCTAGGCCTAGCACGTGTCTGAACTGAAATGCAATTTCTGTTCACATTGTTGTCAATTTGGCGAGCTTCTAGTAGGTTTTTGCGGGCCACACAGTCCAACGTGATATATATGGGTAATCTCGTGGTGCTGGGACCAGAACTGAAGAACCCTAGAGCCACGGATTTCAGAAGATTGCTCATATTACTTTCAATTTTGATCAAAATAAAATATTTCATGGGTTGGGAAAATTATGGAAATGTTTTTTAAAATACTTGTGGAAATGTAAAATAATCGCATTTCTACATGCAAACCTGAAGAAGTTGGTTGCCAGTAAGATGGGAAATTTTACTAAAACTTTACAGTGTACACTATTCTATTTTTGTGTTGTATGCATTAGAGGGAGAGGTCATCAAGTAGTGTAAGCGACCAGCAGCGGGGAGAAGCTCCTCGAAAATTTTTTGAAAATATACTCAAAATAGACCTTAGAAATGCATTTTAAAGGATTACTGAAAGCACAATTGAATTAACAAATTTTATTTTTACATGCTGATTTTTCTATTAGGTTTGTTGTCCAGAAAGAGTTTCCTGACCTTCGAAAGGGTTCGTCCCACCTAATACCCCATGGCTACGTCCCTGATATCTAACAGTATCATACATTTTCACATTTTGTTCACTTACATATATCCAAAGTAAATACGTAGGCATTTTTAAATGACAGCTTCTTGAATTGAAGTATAAAATATTCGATTTGTTCAGACATAATCGAAAATGCAGTAATTTTAAAAATAACACACAAGGGAGTTCACGTTTGCAATCCGCTCCAATTGTGCAACGATATACTGCAATATAATCGATATATAAAAGAATTATGTATAAACCACTTCGGCAAAATTTAAAGAGAAGATTAGCATATAAAAGAAATTTGTGAAGAAGATGTTGGATATCACTGCGAATATAAAAATAATGGTCTAAGCTGAGATACACTTCAATCTTTTTGCACAATTCAAACTTGAATTCAGGATATTGTTAACCAATCCAAATACATGCAATTTGCAAAAAGCTATAATGGTGTGAAAAAGTACTAATGGATCATACCCATCTTAAATGTTGCTAAATATGCGTGATAATGTCAGACATGCCCTTCCACATGCCTAGCAATAACATTGTGTATGCCTTTCGCGTGCTTATTCTACAATTTACAATACACTATCTTTTAGACTACTTCTTTGATGGAGAATGTTTAGATCAAACATTTTTAACGCTTACCTGTAGCGGATGAATGGATCCGAACAACTTAGCTGAACTGTTGTTGCATTTTATCAATTCCTGACCCATTCTACATATAAAATATAAAAATTCTTTTTGCTTAGAGTAAAAATGGTTCATCTGATCTCAAGCTCTATCTCGATTATCAGATAAAATGGAAATTGATAACATAAGTGAGGGAAGTTAAATACAAAAAATCCTGAAATTAAAAGATCGACTTAGTATTTAATGATTATATGATATGTATATATATATATTGAACTGTCTATAGAAGATAAGCGAAAGAAATATTATTAAAACTTTTTATAGCATAGAAGATGATGCTGAAAAGTTTTATATCAACGTTTGTAAAATTGTAAGAAAAGCAAAAGTATTGATAATATTGAGATTTCATGGTATAGAGTATATAGACAATCGCCTCGTTTATTAAGAGCTATATGATTTCATTCTCAGTTAACTAAGAATATCGAGTTTAACAAAGTAATTAACCGACTAAAGTTATTGATTTGCCAAAATTGTAATGAGATTAATATATGAGAGCAAGAACATTATTATAGATATCAAGTCAAAGCCATGCCAATTTAGTTTACTCATTTGTGTTACAATAAAACCAAAATCTTGATGATCTAAAAATTCAATCCCCCTGTGCTTAAACATCTTGCAACTGAAACTATCATTATCAATAGACCGTTGGGTTAATTTTGACCATACAATATTTACAAAGTCTATATGGAACGTTTATTGCAGTTAAAAAATTCATTTCTTGCAATGTTAGTAATTAGGATCTATGGCAAAATATCCCTATGGGATAGCTTATCATTGAAAGAAAGCTTAAAAAATGACTTCACACCAATAAGAAACATTCATTGTTTTAAAATAGATATTTTCATAGAATTCTGTTAAATGGTCTTTTGGGAAAAGAATAAGAAAAAACCTTTAAATAAAACTATATTTAGGTCAGTTAAATAATAGCTAAGAATTGAATCATTAAAAATTTAAATAAAGCCTTTGATACACATGATCTTTGGGTTCTGACACAATTTTCCACTGCAACGAAAAATCATAGCTTTCTAAAGCTTGCTTGATTTGATTATATTGTGTTGCTTAAATACATTGTATAAGTGAAAAGAGTCATATAGCAGGTCCTTGGTGTTTTTGGATTTAAGAAAACAAAAATCATGTTGATAATGAAATTCTTTAGCTATTACCTCCATAATTGGCTTAATAAGAAATCTTCTTCTTTACATTATATAATGATAATAGTTTCGAATTATTAGTTTCATCCGATTTGCATAAATCATTAAGATATGCCTTCAAGTACATGTATTCCAGGTTACTCTTAAGTCAGCAAGCATATTAGCATATTAGTTAGAATTTTAACATAATATACTATATATATATATATATATATATATATTGCGGGCGTACACTTTGTTTTTGTTTTAGAATTATAATAAAATTTGAAATAAATTGCAATTATAAAGATTATTAGTGAAGATATTACAGTCGGGTGTGAGGAACAGCTTGATTTAGCAAAGTGCTTGCAAATGAAATTAAAATTTAATTTATTTATTGTGAAACTATAGACGATTTGTCGTTGTAAATTTCTTAGAACTGTAAAATATCTTTAGTAAAATTGTTTTCGTAAGAGCTATGTGAAAAACTACAATGAATTTTTCTACAATTTTCCAATTAAGATTGTGTTCAGCAGGCTAACGTTTCATCTTCACATAGACCTTACATAAATTCTACTTAGAAATATATTTGCATTCTACATTGGGGTTTGGATTGTTGTTGCCTGATCTTAGCTTAGGTCTTAAGCTATAATATGTCGATCTATTTGCAAAGAGGGAAAATCCCATGGACTTTAATGGTGTCATTTGCATATTAAATTGATATGAAAATGATTTTTGCTAGATTTATATGATATTAACAACTTACCTTTAGAATATTGCAGTATTAGCCAAAAGTAAATAAATTGTAAAAAAGATAGTGCGCCCATGTTCTATGTAATATAAAATATAGAAATCTATAGAAATTTTTTGACTTGTGATAGGCTATGTTGAATTTTCCATTAACCAATCACATTTTACTATAACAATAACTTTCTGCAATTCATACAATATTCATATCTTCATTCAACATGTTGCAAGCAATAAAAGAATGTCTGATAGATTTGCACTAGCTTCTCTGTAAAGCATATAATTAAACAAAAATTCTAGACTATAAATATATTTAATTTTTAATATGTTATTATTTTAAGGAAGACAATTAAATTTTCAATTATTGTTGAACAAAGATGCTAGCAAATATTGTTTAAATTAAAATCATTGGGCATAAAGTAGAAGGACAATACAAGAATATTCAAATTAATAAAATATATTAAAAATACAAAATGTCTGTAGTAAGAGAAACAAATTTATAGAAATATAAAATAATTTATATGGTCATATGTATTTGTTTAGATATATTTAGTGGACATTAATCTACCTTCTGCAAAGTCCATGTAAGAACTTAATAATGTATTTCTCTAAAACCTATGTTAGGCTTGTGTGCTATTTAGATATTCAAAATTAACAAGAATATATTCGAAATACAGTCAAAACAAGCTTACGATGTGTCGAGATTTGAATTGCACACTTTTAGCCCACATCCATAGAAATTTTAAACAAGTCAGCTGACAGTATTCGCACAACAAATAGTAGCAAAGAAAACGCTTTTTCTAGAATTTAAATTTCTAATTAGGGTAACAGTGACAAGATTTTAAAAATTTAAAATATGAAAAGCTATGCATTACCAAACATGACTTTCAATAGATTGCTGATTGTAAATATTCCAGTTAAAACGTTAAAATCTGTTTTTTAGTAGAAAAGCATGCATAATTTTGTGTTCATGATATTAATTTTGAAGTTTATTTTAAGAAACTGATTGTAATTGTGTATATTTTAGCGTGAAATTTAGTATATTGTATAATTTTATAATATAATATCAAACACTGAAAATATTACTGATTGTCGTCATCTGAGAAAACCATTACCCTACAACACTCCAAATTGGGAAGCTGCGTGTATGATACACTAAATTTAATTGCTTCCAATTAATTTTAATAAATTTAATTAATTATGTTTATAAGTTTACAATATAACTGTAATAACTTTTACTTTCTAATAGTAACGCAAACACTTTTTTCTTCATTTTAATGAATATTTGATATAATTTGAAACTTCTTTCAATTCTATTAATAGTAACCGAATATCGAACTAAACCTAAGATTTTGTTCTTTATTGATTGATGTAATTAATATTTCGATAAAGTTCTTATTTCAGGAATCTCAAGAGGTATGTCAATTATATCATCGTTAAGCAACCTCAAACAATTTATGAACTCTACTTTCATATTAATTGTTTTCAAATCCTGCTTGAGCACAACTAAACTACTTAAACCAAAATTTAATCTAAATTTAATTACAACTATGTATGATGCTGAGAATTTTTTTAAATATGGGAATTTTAAAACATTTTTTACAACGTCAATGAAATCTATTACAAAAATATAAAAACAATAATGCTTTACGAAAAGAAACGTGTATTAATTTGTAGGAATACGCACGAAATTTGTAAAAATTTCTATACCCAGCCTATGAGGAAGCCTACACATGGACATGCCCACTTCTGTGGGATTGCCTGAGTCACATTCAATAATCACTTTTTATCCAAATAGAGTTTTTATTTTGAAAGAATTATGAAATCTTTACAACATCTATATATTTACATATATATATAAATAAAATATTACGAAGATATATTAGTATCATCAATTTTCATATCTAAGTAATTAATTCTGATGCGACAAATACTTAAATAATTTGAATTCCAGCAATAATAATTTTGAAACTTGCAGTAATTATTAAAAATGAGATAACGCCCAAGTGTTTTATCAAACAAGGGGCAACATTTTTCGCCTAATCAACAGTTAAGGGTAACCCGATTTATCTTCTGTTGTTGCAGGTGTGTTGAGAAAGGTGACTAAGCAAGATATACACACTTAGTTAGAATCTTCAAAAAATATTATTGAAAACAGTTGTGATACATCTGATGAAGCATATCAACAAATTTATTTTTTATAATTGAAGTTGCGCTAGTGCATGACACATTGAATTGTTCCATTAATTGACTTCGTGCTCTAACTCAACCAATGTTTTCATCTTGTGATTATGATTTTCTAAATTTCAAAAATAAACAATCTCTCTTACCAGAAAATTCAGGAATTGGATTTGCCAATAGCAGGTATGTGGCCTTTGGCATGCAGTTCCAATGTAAACTTAACATTTTAAAACATCAGAATAAAATTTGAGGCATCCATGCTACAAAAAAGACTGACAAGGAGAAAACTCATGTCAACAATTTACGGTTTAATTATTTATATTTTCTACATATGAAATGTATGTGAAGATACAAGATTTTGAACTTGCACAATCTTAATTATGTACATATAAGAAACTGAGTCTTCCGTTCATTTTCACTCTAACTTTGGTAAAGCTGCTATAAGTGGCTCCCAAGTAATGGGCAAGTTACGATAAATTAACCACAAAAATTTTTTGATCGACTCATGCAACCTCAACATGACGTCATAATTTTGGCCAATTTTTTTCCCTATAGCCCCACAATTTGGCACCTCAGGCTTAATCGACTTCAAAAATGGTGAGCAAAAATGAAACATCCTAATCTATATATATATATATATATATATACACTCTTAAAATTTTCGAGGTAAAACACCTAAGATTTCTAGGAGATTTCTAGGTAAAAAAGGCCCACCTAGATTTTGGGTAAAATTCCTAAAATTGGGACAACTTAATATTTAGGGAGAATACCGAAAATATTCTAGGTATTTTTCATAAATTTTATGTGTCTCTGTTCTAGGTAATTTACCTGAAATATAGGTATGCCTTTTTCTCCAAAAAATCCAGGTGATTTTTAGGTGTCTCAATTGTATGTATTTTAAATAAAAATCTAGGTGGTTTTTTTAGGTATTTGCATTTAGGGAAGATATCGAAAATATTTTACCTATTTTTTTCTAAATGTTTGTGTAGATACCAAAAAATTATATGATTTCTTTGAAATTTAATCCTATATACACACAATCTTAAATTGTATTGATGTTCAAAAATTTTTTGTACATTAAATATCAAAAAAAATGCAGTTTTAAGTTTATGTACAAAATTCTGACATTCAATGGGAATGTTATCTGTATAATGCTAATGCAGTCCATACAGCAGCTTATCAATTGAAATCCACAAATGTTTCGATATTGTAGCAACAATTGAGACAGTGAGAAACTTAACAATTCTGTCAATGGTTTCTAAAATTTATTCTTTATTAAATGTAAAAAAAATTGATTTAGAGTCGTCAAAATCACTCCAAAAAACCTTCCATCACCTACTAAATTAAGAAAGCAACTTCCGAACAATTTATTTAATGTAGTTATACCATACAATCAACATAAAAAATGAATTTTATGTTTAAACCTTGTATATATTTATTATATATTTTTTTAAAAATATATATATATATATATATAATTATATATATATATATATATATATATATATATATAGTAGTTATATTAATAGTACATTAACATATTAACGCAGCACATAACTGTATGTAATTATGTCCTAGTTTGATATATTGGATTCATATTCCGAAAAACAAGTTCAGTAGGTACATATGTAACGTAAGTATGCACTAAATGGTCAGATATTGTTTTCTGATTAAGAATTTTAACCTATTAGAGATAGCCTTGCCGAATTTATGTGCGTGACTTCAATTATTTTTAAGTGATGCATTTGAAACAGACTTTTCAACGAGCCGACATTTCCAAGATCGGCTCAGCTCGTTTAAATTTTGTGTAAGTTTGGCTTTGAATGAGGCTCGTTTTAGCTCGGTATTTTCTTAAAAATATAGTGCTCAAGGAATTGTTTACATAGATATTCCTATTAGTTAATAAATATGATTATGGTATGATTATGGGAAAGGCATACTGACTGTAAAAAATAAGAAAAAAAATTAACAAGAAATTAACAAGCAAAACTATAAACTTGCTTTGCTCGTTCAGGGCTTGTTGTATATAAAATACTGTGCTCAAGCTCGGCTCGTTGACAAGTCTGATTTGAAATGTACATGTACATGCGGGTATATTCACTGGTAATAATATCCTAATATATAATATGTTTAAAATAAAAATAAATTTGTTTTGTAAAATTTCATGTACAAAGAAAAAAACACAAATATCATATTTAGGATACAATTACCCAAAACGGCTACCAAACATCTAGTGTTGACCTTAAACTCTACAAATGATGTGCAGATGTCAAAAGCTGATTCTTTTTGAAGGGTGATCCACTAATAAAGAAACAAAGAAATGAAAGGACTACAGTTCCCAATCTGGTCATAAATCTGGTCTCACCCTACCTTGGTACTGGTCAAAACACTACAGGTTACCATTTTTCTCCATCATGACGACTACAACTACCTCACAGAATGACTTATGAGAAATAAGCGTGAAATCCCGAAGGTTCTGCACAGCAAAATGGAGTTGCATCAAACGGAATTTGTCTTCGGAGGTCCAAGAAACAAAATTACTATTTGTGCGTATGCAACAAAGAAGAAGAAAATCGACCACATGATATCGTCCCTGCACCATTCCAAAAAAGTCAGTGAAAGTGAGAAAAAGATGCCTATGATCATCTTGGAATATAGTTCTGTCAAAGCTAGAGTGAATTCCATCGACCAAAAGTTAAGAACCTATTCTACTAGGTCCCAGACAAGAAGATGGACTGTGGTTCATTTCCAAAACTGGCTGGATGTTAATGCACTCAACAGTTTCACACTCTCTTTGGATGTTGTCTTCCTAATTGAACAACATCTCAACATGGGCGAATACGGGCTTCCTCAAAGCTTTGACATTTGAATTGACATCAGAGCATATGATAAATCATCTTCAAAATAACCCAGCATGACATCGTTCTGTGGCTAAAAAGATTGAAAAATTCGTAGGAGCGGTCAATGACGCTCAAAGCAGCCATCAGTCTCGTGGATCTTAAGAACAAGTGAAACAAGTCTGTTCTCTGTGCAAAGCCTCTGGAAAATTGTGTAAAGATTGTGCAATTTGACCAGAATTAACTGTCAAATGTGTGATAAGAGTGTCTGCGGGAAATATTCCAAAGTTGTTGTTGTGATTTGTGATAGTTGTAATTATGACTACTGCTTATGATTCATGTAATAAGCTTTATCTTTGGAATCACAAAGTTTTGAAAACATACATGTAGTACAAAACCAAAACTAGGCTTGCAAATTCTTTTAAAGATTTCATAAATTTTATAAAATGACAACAGGTTATCGAAAGTAATGATAAATACATGCATCTTAAACAATAAAACATATAGTTATGCATAATAACAAAATAATACTGGTTATTCTTTGATATTTCTTCTTATATATTAAGTCGAAAACCCTTATTGCTTAGAGAAATGTTTGATTTTAGGATCGCCGTAGTGTTTTTCTTGTATATTTCTTCTTAATTGTTATGTAGAAATATATATTACTTAGAAAAACATTTGATATTTAGGTTCGCCAAAAAATTGTTTCTGCATATATCTTATAAAGTGTTAAGTAGAAAACATATATTGCTTAGAAAAACATTTGAATTTAGTGTATATGTTCATATGTTAAGCTTTAAATATATTTGTATATACCTTTTTTGCCTTTAGACCTTGTTACACCATAGACATTATATGTTCATAAGTTAAATTTGAACTTTTTTTTAGTTTTTTTTCAATTTTATTTTGAACATCTACAAGTTCTTCAATCTTTGGAATATTACTAAATTTCTTTGCCATTTCTATGACATTTTCTCTTCCAGCTGCTTTTTTGTAAAGAGCTTTGATTTCATCGAGTAAATCATACCAAAGTTTCCTATTAATAGCTAAGTTTTACTCATGTACATTAACATAGCGAATAAATTTTGAATATTTGCAATATTATTGATTACAGTAGCTGCTTTAATGTTACCTTTTAGTTTAACAGATATAATCTAAAGCGCTTTTTAGCGTATCATTTAGGCTCGCTTTTAGGGTTGCATCATCAACCTCACCAGCTTTTAGAAATGACCTATCATAACTAAAACATTCAATAACAATTTTAGAATGCTGATTTATACATATATCCGTATCAGGAACTAGCAGTTTTTGAAGCGATATAGGTAATTCAATAATATCAGCCGGATTTGATATCTTTTTTAGATTTTTGCCATCACAGTTGTGATTTGCACAGCTAGAACTAATGTATCTTTTTTTACAAAAGCGAATATTGCAATTTAAGCAGTGAAACGCCCGATGTTTTAAATCACGTGTTCTACTGAAAACTCTCAGTCATAATCTTAACTAAATATAACAAGAAAATGAAGTAATATATATAATTCTATTATATATTTTTAATATTAAAAGTAATTGTACAGATCGCCTATATACTGTGCAGTTATAGTACAAAGCGCCTACTACAAATGAAAATGTACAAAACTTCTAAACTTCGATTTTTTTTAAAAAGAACTGCTTTTAATTTAATTCTTTCAAATTAATAATATTTTAGCAAACAGTTACTATTGAGAAATATTTAAAAATAATTATTGTTTTTAGACGCCATATAGAAATTAGGAGTTTTGTACACTTTTTGGTTCCATTTTGGTAGTACAAATCGTCTGTATATATATATATATATATGTAATTCAAAAAGACTTATTCAATTTGAATTTTCTTGATAAATGATAGTATGGTATTCCAATGAAATTTCAGATGAATTAAGTCTTAACAATCACATAATCACATAATACATAGATTTTGAAATCGATAAGGGCAAAGATATTATTTTTTTGAAGTTGAAAAAGCAAAGTGTGAACATTGTGTTTACTTCTGAAAAATAGTACGTGAATATTCTTCTCCACATAAATTATGAAGATCTAAGATTCATGTCACGTGAAGCTGTTATTCATTTGCTCTTCGTATTAGGAATTCAATCAATTTGAACTGAAATGCGCAAAACTTTCACAAAACTTGATTATATAAAATAGATCTCGATAAAACTCAATAAGTTTTGGATTGGTTCATGAATTGTTGCATCGTTCAGAAAAATATTTCTGAGCAGAGTCTTGCGCACTGAAGATACAACAATATCCATGACAGAAAAATTAGTTTTGCCCAGATTTTCTGTCCAAATTGTTCGCAAAAGGGACGTTTCGCAACATCCCTTAAATGTTCATTGTTTTACTTATCCAGTTCGTCTTGTTTTGATTACATATCAGTAGTCAACCTAAATTACTAAAAAATATTTATATTTTCAAACATTTACCAAAGATTACAATTTCTTTTTTAAATATAGCTAATAGGTGTTTAGCGAAACACAAATGTGTGTTTCATTAAGGCCTACGAAATCATCATAACTGTCATGATTCAAGTCGATAAGATTTGCTGAGGAATTTAAATTCATGCATGGATATTCTGAGGGATTCCGAATGTACGCTGTGTAGCTGCCAAATTCAGAGTAAGAGCCTATTAAAAAGTACAAATTTGTGGATGTTGGTGAGTTTACAATAATTTCATCTAGATCATCATCATCATCAAGATACCCACTTAGAAAATGAATATGATCAGTGAATATATTTGACGGAGGTTTCATATATATCTTAAGTTTATCTTCCCAAAACATTTCATAAATATGATTCGGAGTGAAATGGCAATTCATTGAGCGTAACATGTACAGGTCTCTACATCTTACTATTATGCCAAATATTTCTATATAAATTGTTGACAATTCCATCATTTCATTTAATTGCATTATATAAAACAGCCTCTTCTGAAGTCCATTTGAAGTACTTCTACATATTATTGGTACATCTATGCTTTGAAACTCCTCAAAATATGAACAATTTTCAGTTAAATTTGAAGAATATAAGATTAAAACGAAAGTATTGCTTATAAATTTGTTTGTAATAAATAATTTTGGGTTCTGCATAACGATTGGGAGTCTATGGCTGGCATTTTGAAAAATGGAACCATCCAATTGATTGTAGACATTGTAGCTTAAAAGATCTCTGCTTAAACAAACTACAATTCTGCGATTTTCAAACCGAACTTGAGAACAAATTGGTTTTGTATGATAAGAGAAAATATATTTTACAGAATTTATTCCTGAATCAAAGTAGGTGCTTGAATGTAAAGAAGAAACTGTTTCATTTTTGTAACAGAGAATTTCGATTCCCTGCAAAAATGCATATCTTCCCAGTCCTATGAAATCGGCACATATTTCAGAAACTTTTACAATAGTCTTCCTCACAATCACTTTGCTAACCTCATGAAACGGATTGAACATCATCACGTATTCAGGTGATTCAAGCAATTTATTAGAATCACAAATCAATTTGTATTGTAAATAATATTGAAAAAACCCGGATTGAGATATGTTAGATATGTTCAAAGATATAATGGGATTGCTGTTGTCTAAAAGATTATAGCTTCCAGAACCCATGTTTATCGAGAGCTTCATATAAAATGGTGCATTAAAAATATGTTCGAAGGAAATTTCTAAAATGTTATTTTTTGATGTTATTGTAGGTTGACTTCCAAGTAAGTACCAAGCAAGAAGCCTACAGGTCGATATTCGCAAAGTTTGGTTCAAATGTGTTGCCTCAACTTCAATCTCCGTTCCTGGTGAATTTGTAGCTAGGGTGCATTGGTAGCTAGCCATGTGGAATGAATTTATCTTTTTAGAAGGGAATTCACACGTGTGGCTAGCTATATTAACTGTGGTATTTTTCAGATAAGCCCTTATTATTACTTCAGCAGGTTTTGGTAGCTGCAATGTAACATTGATTAAGCTTTCAGAAATGCTTTGAGAATCAACTATTGAAAACATGATGGGTATAATTCTGTATCTGTTTTGTTGATAACCTTCTATTCTGTAAGGGTTATGTCTGCAGCTCATTACAACATCTTCATCTTCATAAAAATCAACGTCTAAAGCACTTAAGCAGGTCTTCAAGTGCCTAATTTTAATGTTATCTTCTAATATGAAGAGTCTTATGCTTATCTTTGAAAGAACTAAGGAGTAGCAAAGTAAATGCAAAAAGTTTTGAAACATGTTATGCCTTAGAAATCTATTTCTGACTATTTTCTGTAAATAAAAACTTGAAATAAATAATAGATTGATTTTAAATTGTATGCAATAGGAACACAAAGATGAAACAATAACTGATGGAATATATTATCGATTTTTCTACCACATGTATAAACAATTTTATCAAATGTGAAGTAAATTATAAATTAATGCTCAATTATTGACATTGTAGCACTGGCTAGGCATGTAAATAATTTATTTAAATCATATGCATAACATTGAATATATCTTGAGCTTTTTATTTCTCAGATATTTGCCTCAAGCATAATTTTTTCTGATTGAGATATTATCAAATATGTTGTTTAATTTAGGCAACCAACGCAACCTGTGATCTAGAATGGACTTTATGAGACATGAGATAGCTTCAACAAGAAAATACATAGTCATTCTCAAGCAATTTTTAGTTCATATCAAGACTCTAGTCTAATCTTTTCAAACAACTCAACTGAAAATATGTAGCAACATTGTGTAGAATCGACACACTGTTTAGGATTGACCGTAAATAGCTTTTACTATCACTTTTCGTAGAGTACAACCGGGATTTCCTACTATCCCTTACTGCTCGATTAATTAGACTATGTATTATTTATTATTATTATCATTCTTCAGGCATAGCGCATAAAATAGAAACTGAAAATCTTCAGATTGATACTTCAAAACATGTGAATGATTTAGGAGTTAATATATCGTATAATTTATCGTGCTAATATTCAATCAATTATAATTTAGAAAATCTTGTAGAAAAGATACACTTGTTCCTTCCTTTAGTCAGATGTTGCCTGTTACAAGCGCAAAGCATTATATCTCCTATGACACACAATTTGGAACATAAACATTATCTATCATCTAGGTTTAACATTAACTCCAAAATTTGCAACCAAGTAATATTAAAGTTCTCAAGGAAATTTGACAGCGTGTTAGTTTTAATAATTATGACAGTAATATAAATCAGGCTCATGCTGGAAGAAACAAACTGGAGTTCAATTCTGGAAGAGAATGATATTGATATTTTTATTGATGCGGTAGATAAACATATTAGCATTTCAGTATACAGGACAGATAAAATAAAAGTTCATGACACAGAACAGGCAAGCACTACAAAAAAAGGAATAACTAACTTGAACAAATTTCAAAGAATGATAGTGAAAAATATCCAATATCTCAGGAAAAAGTGACGGCTAATTTTACAAAAACAGAACTAAAAAAGAGGTAACATTTCCTACCAAAGATAGTAAAAGATATCTGAAATTAACTGAGACTGAGGCAAATCTCTTTCATGAGTTTCTTAGCCGATTTAATAATCAAAAATATAAAGATCAAAAACCAGGCTCTATGGGTGATTTTAAATTGGAGTGCTTTCCTAGCATTCCATTTGGAAAGATACAACAAGTTTTTAAAGAGATTAATGTACAGATATAACCAAGGATCTCAAATATACCAAATTCATTTTAAAAGTCATTTTCAAACAAAATCTCTGAAGTTTATGGAGAACATTTCTGACAAATGTTTTCAAGATATACCCAACGATGTCTAAATATCACAGTAATACTAGTTTTATACTCGAATAATAGATAAATGCGTAGCAGACGTGTACATTGAAAGAATGCATGAAACTTTTGACAAATACCAATTTGCAATACGGAAGGGACGCGCTTCTATATTATTGTTGTAAATTACTTTATATTTAAAAACTGCTTATGAAATCGATTTGAAACTGGGCGATATCGCTTTCTAATATGGTTTAATATCTAAAAACCTTTAGAATCATATAAATTCTGTATTTGCCAAAGTGTTTGGATTGGTCCTGGAATGCCAGGATATTTTACAATGTGATTAGAAAATGAAAAAAATCGTTAATTATTCAAAAAAAATTGCTAATTGCATAGCTTTGAAAGTAGTTCAAATCGCTTTCAAATATGATTTTAAAGCTAAAAACATTTCGAATCATATAAATTTTGTATTTGCTAAAGTTTTTGGGTTGGGGCCAGGATGTCAGGATAACATAGAATGTATGTAGACATAATGTAAAATCACGAATTATTCAATAGATTATGATGCAATTATGAGATTTTTCTTTCAAATAAATATCGNATATATATATATATATTATAACCTCTTATCATATAGATCATAATACATTAATATATTACTTAATACAAGAAATAATAATCTGACCTCTAAAATCGCCTAAATTTTATAAAAAATCATTTGAAAATGCGTAAATTGTGCCTTGAAAATGCTACAAATTTATATAAACACATGTAAATTTGACAAAATCGTAATTTATTTGCAGAATTAATAAATTGCCAGCCTGAACCTGGCAATAAATTAGTAATGTAAATAAAAAAAAATCATAAAATTTGCATATATTTCGGGAAGTTTGACTCGAAAATATTAAGCCTGAACGCGGCATTAAAGTATTGAATAAATTAGAGTAAGATTCTAAAAATTGCTTAAGAAATTTCATCTAAAAATTGCAAGCCTGAACATGGAAATTGCGGTCTGTTTAAAAATAGCTATACATCTAAATAAGAAAAATGCTAAAATTGGAAAAAAATGGAAAATAATAATTAATAGCAATATGGAAAAAAAGAACTTTAAGCTTGAACCTGACAAAAAATTAGGGTTAGCGTGTTTAGGGTTACAATTTTTGTAAGGGTTAGAAATCCAATTAGAGTTAGAGGCACAATTAGGATTTGAAGCTAGGATCTATATGATAAGAGCAACAACGCACCTTGGCACCAAGAAATTCCTTGTATTAAATAATATATTAATGTAGCATGATCTATATGATAAGAGGTTATAATATATATATATATATATACATATATATATATATACATATATATATATATATCATTAGTTCATGAGCGTTAGGCAATAGAATTGTTTAGAACATTAAAAATTGTCCCTAGAAATTATAATAATATGGTCGAATTATTTGACATTTGCATGCTTTGAATCAAATTATTTCTGTCAATTTCACTTAAAGATATTGGTTTCGACCTCTGTAATGTATTAAGCATTCCTGCGCAGCTAGATAGTGTACAAGAAACAGTTAATGCAATTTTCATTGCATTAATAGTCCTTGAAAACACTTTAAGTTCGCAAAATTCGATTCTTAGATTTTTCGAAGTTTACAAGAAAAGTATTGATTAAGTCGAAAATCAAAGAACATTGGCACATGCAGCTATTGATTATCTAGAGAATGATATAATTTTTGTGACTATATCGTCAAAATTGACTTTGCAGTAACCTTCTGAAATGTGCCTACCGCATTGTTAAAATCGCTTTGCTATAGACAGGTCAATTGCAAAATATTCAAGACCAAAGGAATTTCCATTTCATAACAGAAAGTGTTATGTAAAAATAATAACGATTTTAATCAATCGCATTTATCTATCTAAAAATAGCAAAAATTGATGAATTTAAAAAACTAAAAATAAGAACTATTCAGCGCGCATCGAATGATATTTAAACTGTGTTGACAGCATTAAAATTTATGGAGCTCTAGGTCTCCAAAGATAGCCTAGTCCCTTTATTATAATGATCGATTATAAGAAGAGTGCTAAAATTGACAATTTCTATTGGCAAATGCTATGGAACGAGAATTGTTACATCCCCAAAATAAAAAATAGTTTCATATGTAGCTAGTAATTGTCTACATTTTGATTTGTAAGCCTAGTCTATAAGGTCAAAACTCTTGTAGCTATAGGATTCCAAAATGCGTCAATTGATATATTCGAAAAACGTATAAAGAAAGTTAAAATAAATTAATAACTTAAAGGGAATTGTGATTAAAAATGTAATATTAGCATTGTAACGTAGAACTAAAGAATTTCTAAAGAATGGTGAAAAGAGCTAAGGAATTGGCAGAGTACTGGCTATCTAAATATCTAATAGTTAGAATAGAAAATTCAACAAGAAGACTGTAATATGAAAGCAGAAATTCATCCAAATTTGTATATAGAATATGCACTATTTCTAAACGGCCCTTACCGCCCACCCAAATGCTGTTTCATCGTGTTTATAACTTACCAATTTGATGGTTATAATATCACTAGGCTTCTCAAATTTTTATCAAAAATTTCACCATTTTTTGACTTACACAATCTACACAATCTGAGAGTCAATAAAAACAATTTGCTTCTTAAATAAAAATCTAAAATATGAGCAACAGGGTCCATAAATTATTCCCAAAATAACGCCAATTCTATTAAAACCCAATTTCTATATGCGACCTCTAGCAACCTAAAGATTAACTGTCTTTATATTAAGTTCTTCATTTCCTATACCCAATCTTTTGAAGATTGTAGCTCAGTCAATTCTTAACCGATTTTCATGAAATAAAGTTTTTCAGAAAGAAAAGAACATAATATAAAAACATTTAAGAAACTATTGAAGAAAAATTTGTTAGCAAACCAATGTAAATACGGGCATTCAAAATTCCATGGTAAAAAATTTAAGTTTAACTCTTTTTTATTTAATCTATTTAATTTGTAAATTTTGTGTTTTTTAGATTTATTTTAAGTATCTTTAGTTTGTAGATTTGTACATCATTTTTATATATATTTTTATAAATATGTATTTTTTGTACTGCTATAAAAATGTAATAAAGATATGAAATATAAAAAAGTATAAATATATCGGTTATTATTTTGTTGCGCTTCGCTGTATTTTTTATTTTGGGTAAACTTGTTACCCAAACGAAGAATTTTGAATTTAGATAGAACAGAAGACATTGAAATTAGTTTCTGCGAGACCATTCAATGCCATTAGACTAAATATGTCGAGCGGATAAAAAATTACAGAATATTCCTCATAACTTTTTGTCAATTTTATGCAAAATAGATTTTGGCTGTGAGAACGCATGACACAATTCGAGCAGAAAATTTCAAGCGACTGATATGAAACCGGACGGGACCAAATCTAATAGACCTGGCACCAACAAAATGCTGGTCCTACTAAGCCTTAATAAATGTTTTATATTTCATATAGTCCAGTATCATTAGTTGTTAATGAGGCGTTGGGATTAGCTTAAGCTTGCTTTATATTTACATGCATCGTATAGGTGAATGTGCTCATT
>CABFPE010000326.1:336672-370366 GCA_900660155.1 Hofstenia miamia | reverse complement strand
TATTATATATATATATATGTATAATTTATGTACTAGAGGCCCGGGTAAAGGCAAAGGCGAAAAACTGTAACCTGTTACTGAGGCGAATGTCTCATCATCCTCATGTATAGTAATGCAGATTCTTAAATACTGTATACAAGCAATAAAAATTGAATTTTAATAACATATAGAAGTTGCAAATAAGGTGAAATTTATATTTATAGTCAATAATTAATTAATGATTGTGATTATTACTTGAATTACGTGGTAATTCAATAAATTTCGAACTCTTATTGATGATTGCAAATGCATACCACTGCATTCCCGCTACTTAAAATAAGTCTGAACGAGGAACCAGTACTGTTGTGCAAGCAACACAATTACCAGGATATACTCTGGTTTGTTACCTTCTCATATTAATGAATTTTGTTCAGTGTTGACCATTGGCAAGGGTGGCCGTGGGCACAGATTTTCGTACCCAACCCGCAACCATAACATCTGTACCCAATCCAAACCACACATGCACAATTTTAAAAAAGCAGTACTCAATCCATACCCGCACATGACCCGAAGATTTTTTAAAATATAGTAGTTTTCATCTTGGCAAAATATTTTACACTACAAAATAGATCACTGTGCAGTATACATACTATCATGGCTTACTAAAACATAATTTTTAGCTTTACGTCTTTGCGTGATGTGTCACATATAGACTTCTCTATACATATGACATGATGACGACAATGAAATATCAGTCTATCTCTATCATGTTCCAAATGCAGAATGCAACATTTCATATTCATACATTAATTGAAATGTATATTAAGCTTCAATAATAAAAATGCATTTTTATAAAAAAAACTAGTCTTGAATGCATAATCGAGTTGTCTTTGATTTAAATGATTTAATCACCAACCACGATTAAATGAACAATTCAGTTAACAACAATGTTACTGAATTACAAAATCATTCCCACATATAATTTTGAATAGAGGATAAATTTATGCTATTTCACCAGTTAGCAAAATTGGTGAAATATAGCAATAATAAAACAGACATTATGAACAAATTCTTTAACAAATTTTAACGTTTATTTCTATAGCTTTTGCCAATCTCTTAACAGATCTGTTAAGCAGATTATATAAAATTACTGGTTTTTATAATTCATAGAAATTTTCATTAGATTCATTCTATAATTGTTATAATTTCCAGGAATTTATCAACCAATTTGTTCATTTTATATTTTTAGTGATTAACTGAAATCAATACAATCTTTAGCTTAAACCAGTACTGCGTACTATGTGTACAAATATCGCGGGTACGGAAACAAGTATTCCGTGTAAGGGTGGGTACGTATAAAGTAAATATAATCACGAGTGGTTAGCAGTGGTAAATTATGCTGCTCGCACACACCTCATCGGAACGATGTGAAAATGATGATTTCTACTTCATATATTTATCAGAAAGATGGAAGATTTTGAACTTTTTAATATTTTAATTAATAAATATATAATTTTAATCATTTTCACTTTTCTAGCAAAATACTCTCATTCAGTAAGTTGCTAAAATAAGTATAAAACAGATCATATCGTTACGGTTGAAAATCTGCATCATGAGAAATCGAGTTAATGCACAACAAACTATGGAGGCAGCATTGCAGTTAGATGAGATTTTCTCTTCAGCACAGCGAACATGGCAAAAGACGTTTAGCACCAACTCTTTGCAAGAAAGAAATATTTTATGAAGACATTTTGTGGACACAAAAAAGTCGACTTTCATTGTTTAAGTCAAGACTTTAATCATATAAATAAAAAGCAAACATCAGTTAAGTTTACAGTTTACATTATTTTACATATGGAGCACTTATAATATATATATATATATATATTTGTATATGGAGTACAAACATGTATATATATGTATATATATATATATGTATATAAGTAGTTAATAATATTTTTTTACTTATTGGCATTAGTGCATATATACCCAGAAGGCACACTGCAATTTACTACTACTCTCTTTTTAACTATACATTTATCCCAATGGTTTCTTAATTCAAAATCAGTTTTAAATTTAACTCTAATATGTAAAAAAAATAAAATATTTAACAATTATAAAGTAATTACAATAAGTTTTTCTATGAAAAGCTGCAAAAGCAAACTTTTATGTCTTGCATCTGTTAGTAGATTTTGGCTTTGTAATATTTCTTCAACAAACAATTCAATGTTCATGCTATGAATTAACTCCAGACTGTATTACTTAGCGCAAATATCTTTGATAAATAATACACTAAAACAGGCTGTAACTGCAACACTCCAATTTTATTAAGATTAATAACATTAGCAGTGATCGTCACTGAGTCAATTTACCTAATAACTAAACAATAATTGAATTTGGATAAATGCTTCACTGTTTTGACTCGAATTCCCATGACAATTTATAAATTAAAACTTGATAGATGCAAAATGTCAAGTTATAATCGATTTATATATTAAGTTTTTGTTTCAAGTATACTCAAAATTCACTCAGTCAATTAAATAATATCAATTCACTTAAATCAATTCATAGACAACTACTTGTTAAATGGTTGGATCGAAACAGAAATTATGTTAATTCTACCTTTTTTGAATGTGAGGAAGAAAGATGATACAGGAATTTGAGAGGAATGCTTGGTACCTTATCAGGGGTTCAAATTGAGTAGAACATTGTAAACGTTTAAACAGTTTTCTTAGTGTTAATTGAATTTTTTTATTTCAATCTTTATAGAATGTAAAGTGAGCACGATAAAGAGGTTCTTGTACATTACTTTAATAAATTCATTAGGCTAACGGTGCTATTGAAGAACAAACGTGTTTTTTGTATGATTGCTTGAACTGGTTATACACATTCTTTCAGTGTTACAAAATTTTGAGTTGTAAAGGAATAAATCCATTAGTTTTTAAATACTTTAGGTAGGCTTAGTTTATGTAAACGATAATATGTTTTACTTGTTTAAAATTTCTACCTCTAATAAAATAGGTTTGATGTTTTAATAAGGGTTAGCATAATGAGGCTTTTTTGACAAAATGACGTGTTAGAAACAGTATGCTGGTGATATTTTCCTATACAGATTAAGCATTCAAATTCAAACAATAGAAAAACTATATAATTAAATATTTGTTTTTTAGCGAACTATATTCATGAACAAACTAATATAAGCGTCCATTGTGTTGATATATATTAAATTAATCGTGATATTGATACATAGTATTGCAGCAGATTTGAAAACTGTTAACACTCTAGGTGTTTTATTAGTTCATATAATAGAGTATAATTGATCATTGAAATTTTTGTATATTACCAATCCTACAAAGATTTGAATATATCAAACGTTGTATCAAGTTGATTTCTGGTTATTATTATATTTATAAGAAAGCGGTTAGTGCTTTGTTGCATTACTGCAGTACATATGCTACCAGCAATTTTAGGTTTAAAATGTGTCCCTTCGTAATATTTCATACAAGAGTGAATTTGAATGTATATCCCCTCTAATCTTCTTTGACAAATATATAATTCGCCTTGTTTTGCACTTAATCGCATTGCATCTTTTATTGTCATTTAATCATTTATTCCTTCAAAACGTCAATATATATATCAATATTAAATGCAAATAAATTTGTGTTTCCACGACATTTTAAAGGCAATTTGTGGTGTTATTTTATTTTTGAATTTTGCTGAACTTCGTAAAAGTTTTAAAATATTCAAGTATTTCATATTATTAGGAAACTCAGTCAACCATACACTCATACCGCAATGCAATATCTCTTTATGTGAACTACGGAGAATCTAGATTTCACATTCAATTTAGATATGTTGGTAGTTAATAAGAAGCAACAATTCCGAAAACTAGTGCAATTTGATTTTGACAGTTGATTGCACTAATTTTCCATTTAAGAATAAGCATAAATAAAACTTCATGGACTGAATGGCATAATAATGTTCACCGAACCGAATCAATTAATCTGAATGACTCATTCCTTACTAATTTGAATCAATAAAATATTTATATCTTTAGAACTAATCAAGGAAGAATGAGCATAAAATAAAACTATTACTATGAATATATTGTCTTGCCAGACAAGGTCCAGGAACAATTCGATCAATATAGCTGCTAATTTGAAATTCAATGCAAAGTTTGTTAGTGAGCTATTATAGTTTTTGATTTTAAAAATATGCACGGTTCAGAATATTGCAATTTGAAAAGTTTTTAAAATGCAATAATATTTCGTTTGTCATATTATAGCAATATTGTTGTTAACCTAATTTTAAAAACGCTATTTACATATCCGAATAAAACAAAAATTTTAATGAAAGTGAATTTTGTTAAGATTGTTTTTGTCAAAAAGATTGATGCGGTGTTTATAATGTTAATTTTTCTTTATTTTTCAAGTTATTTAATCAAAATCACATCCTATATAAATTATTTCATTATCACTAATAGCATACGCTTATGAATCATAGGGGAGATACAGTTACATCGAGTATATTTACTGATAAAACAACCACTAATGCATAATCAAGTGCATGTATAGCCATAGCAGCGATGCTTTTAATGAGTTATTTCCATGTATGATGTTCATGATTACTCACAAAAAATTGCATGAGAGGAAGTTTTCGTTGAGGGGTCTAAAATTTTGATCCCCGGCCTTTAGTGTTTACACCTGTATCAGCACTACACGTGAAATATTAATCCTGTGTAAAATTTGAATTTAGGAACCCTTGGATAAAATGAGAGTATTAAATTTTATTTGGTTCTTAATCGTTATTTTGAAATAATCTGTTAAATTAAAGATCTTCCATTAAAGCATTAGTTTTTCGTTCCTATGTGCCCTGCACAAACAGGTGACTAAAAATCTAGCTACCTACAACTTTAGCTTAGAGCATGCCAATGACTCTCAACGAAGGTAAGCGGTGAGAGTGAACATGTTATGTGTATCAATCTTGAACATGTAATTCGAAATGTTGTCTAGAAAATTTAACAAAAACGTAATATTTTGTTTAAATTCATAACAAAAGTGGAATTTGGAATTAATTGAGTACCCTGCATCACTATATTCTTAATTTTGAAGTTATTATAGCTTATTGAATGAATTTTATGGTTTACTTACAGCAATTTCAGTATGAAGTAAGCACACTTGGCGTCTTTACTGGATAATCCAAATCATATTCTCTAGAAATGTTTTTACGTTTCAGATCAGAAAGCTACAAAATTATTGGTTTTTAGGAATTCGGGACTGCGAGACATTAATATGGACAACATTTATTTATAATTAACATATATATATATATATTCACTACTGCAAAAATAGTAAAATGTATTTCAAATTAAGAAAATTACTTTTAAAATTTAAGTGGAACTAATAGGAATTTTACATAAATCACAGCATATAAAGAATTTCGTTTTCCTTTATGGAATAAAAGCGTTTGAATATGAAGGATAATTAAAGTTGAAAAGGCAATTCTAGCAAAAGCCATTGAAAACAATTTTCTTTTATTATTGATTTAATTTTTAGTTTATATTTTTAAATAATGTGAAATGTGTTCATTTCTCTTATCGTTAGAAATCAATTATTCATTGAGTTTCTTTCTAGTTTAAAGAGGTTAACGATTGTTTTATTTATTCATAAACATTCCCTTTTCTTATTAGCATTGATATTTTCCACTTCCATTGATTTTCCACTGCAAATTCCAAAAAAATTCAACTTCAATACTTTCAAAAGAATATAATGCATTGTCTAAAAATACTTATGCGCAATAATGTGATTTAAAATTTCAAATGTATGCTGACAAAATGGCAATTGGATCTTTTCTTTATTTCACTAAAGCTATTGAAAACATGTTAGTATAAAATGATTTTTTCATTCATGTCCATTTCCATAAAGCGAATGGCATCAAAAAAACAACTTGGCGCTCTTTTTTAGCATCTTGGTGCTTTCTTCTCAGTGACGGTTTTCTGTATCCCTCAACTGTCTTCTAGACTCTCTCTACCTCTATTTTGATCTTGCATAGTTTTCTTACCTCATTTTTTTTATTTTTTAAATTCACTACTGTTCTCGAACAATGATTCCTTTGTTGGCTTGTCTGCGTATTCCTTCTGTCATTAAGATCAATAGGTGCCATCGAATATAAAATTAGAAATTTTACACGTGTCTTTCGTTGTGCAAATGTGTATAGAAAACAGAAATACATGAACACAGACTTGAATAAAAAAATTAAAATAATTGCTCAACATCAAAATCCAACCATAACAGATAGTTATTATAAGAACATTAAAATAAAAGTCAAACTCAAATGAAAAATCAAATTAATTACAAACTTTGCGTATTGTAAATAAAGAGATAGTTTTGTACACATGTTATCGCATTTTTCATAGATAAGGCATTCACTCCATAAATGAACTAGTTTATTTTTTCAAAATAGAGATTTCGTTGAAATTTTAATGCAGAGTATGGAGGAATGGAAAATTAATGCTTAAATCTTCTAAGAATTATTGCTCTATTGAGAAAATGAGGTTACTAAATTCATGCTATGCCCGAACCATTAAATATTTTATTAAATCGCATTGTTCTTTAATTTATTACAAAACCGCATAATGAATTATTTAGGTCATAAATAACTTCAGTGGTTCTGTGCAAAAGAAACAATTAGTTAAATTTCCTAAACAATTCATCTGTATTTTTATCATTGTGATAACATTTTTGAAAATTTTTCGTATGAACTTTCGCTTATAATTGTTTAATAGACAATATATACATGAAAAATTTCATCTACAATTTTAGTAAATCATCTCCATTTAAAGTATTCGCAGCAATGGCGAACACTTTTCATTGATTTGAACCTCCAATTGACTTGAAAGCTAATTTGTATTCACATTTCCTCCAATTCCACCACAAATTAATATTTTGTTTACTTTTTCTGATTTTGTTACTCTGCCGACAATAAACTTTTAATGAAAAAGAGCATTTCTTTAATTATCTTTATAATTTATTTTCACTTTGGTGTGGCGCATCATTTAACCCAAGTTAAAATTTATTGCGCCTGAAAACCAACACATATACTTACATGTATAAATATTTTAACAAACTCAGAACATATGCATAATCTACTTAAGTTATCATGCTGAAGAGCATATGAATTAGTCTAACAAGAAATTCTAACACTTTTCCGACTTTATAATATATATTAGCTTTGATTATAAGCGTAGCAATCATAATAATAATTATATGTACATACTTGGCCAAACAAAATGTAGTGGCAAAAGCTAAAAGTGCGGTCAAAATGAAAACTATTTTTATTAAACTTGAGAATTATAATATATTATGCCCTATTCTTTTTATGCAAACTAAAGATATATGAAAATTTAATTGCCTATCATCCAGATGAACTATGAGCACAAACAAGATGGGCATCGAGTACCCGTCTTTACCCAATCCGAAATCAGTATCAGTAGGGTCGTGTTCGAGTACGGTTAGGGAGCAGGCTACGTATGGTAATTCTCGGGTATGATATTTGGATAAAAAGCAAATTTGCGTATTTCATTGGTTACAATGCATTTTTATGTTGAGTATTTTGTTTGGGTACTGTTCTTTTATTGAATGCCCATCATTGGTACAAACTTTCTTGCATTCATTAATATATATATATATATATATATATATATATACATATACTGACGCTGGGTATATGGGTTTTTTTGTTTGGTAGTCAGCGCCTGTTTCGAGCAAAAACCTCTACACCCAGAGCCAGTGTACCATATGAGGCCTCAAAAAAATTAACCAAATTTTTTTGATAGATCTGTTAATGAGGACCCAATATGAAATTATATACAGTAAATTGGGCCTGAACTCGAACTTTTTCAAAAACCAATATACCAAGAGCCAGAAGTTGTACTGGGGGCCAGTATATATTTCCTGAAAAATACCAATATATGTATATATATGTTCTTTGTTCATTAGAAATTATACAAGTCCTTGAAAAATATCAACATGAATAATTGTTTCATTTTTGAAAAATTGTCCATAAGTTTTTTCAAATTCCAAAATCACCTCTTAGTTCCGCCCAAAACCCATTTTACAAACCCATTACACAAGTTTTTGATAAGCTACAGAATTGTAATATAATTTACCAGTTAATTATTGATTTTTGTTATTATCCTGCTATTAGTTGTAAATTTGATATGATATGTAGAAACTAAACGTTTTCATTTTAACTCTATATGCGAACTCATGCCTCAGCCAGTAGCTAGCAAACAATTCCCTGGAGAAAATTTTATGATGTCTACGAAACTTATAGTTTGTACGTACAATTACACAATTATAATTTAGTTCATCAGTAATTACGACAATGATTAAATAAAGAAATTTATCAGAGTTATTCGATATAGATATGGGCATATGCCCATATTTTGAAAAACAATTTTTGCATTTTGAAATTTTACTTCAGCTTAAATTTTATATTTCCGTGTGTAGATTTTAATATAAGTTTAGTTTAGAAATGAAAAAAATTAAGGAAAATCTTCTTGGTAGGGGTTATAAATAGGCGTAAAATTAACTGAATCGGCTTTAATTAAAATGGGCCGGGCCGGACTTGAGCCAAATTTCTTGACCATATCAATTCTTGATTCGATATACCAAGCCATAGCGTAATTAAAAGACTTGAAAGAAGATCTTATTATACATTATTGTATTATATGCATATATATATATATAGGTCAAAAAAATTGCTATAGCATTGTATTGATTAGGAAATTTACTTTTCCCACTCTCACTGGCCTAAAACCAAAAACAGTTTTTTTATTACAGGCAATTGTCTGTAAATGGAAATATTTGATTAAAAGATTGCTGTTAATAGGCTTTCGGCACGTTTATCAGCTGACCATAAAGAAGATTAATTGCTCAGACTATCGAATTTTATAATTTGATAAACTGGGGGATAGGGAAAATACGATTGTCTGAGCAAAACTTTATATATCTCATTAAAAGAGCATACTGACCGATAGCATGGATTCTATTTCTTTGTGTACAATTTAATCTACGCTATGCTCTCAAAGTTACTCAATTACCTAGTCCCATTAACTAAATTTTATACATATGATATTTTATAAAATTCATTTTATAATGCATCTTAAATTGAGCCAGACAAATGTAATTACCGTTTTCTTTGAAGAAAAATCTAGTATTCAACTGTCTTTGCAATGTTGACAAGCTTAATCATGACATTTACGGATACAAAGCCAAACAGAATAAATTAAATTAACATGGAACATAACACCGTGCACAACACATGGTTGAAATTGATCATAAAACATTTCAAAATACACCCAAATTTATATATTTGATATTTTATATTTTATTTTTTTGAAGAGTTGAGTTTTTTTAGATCTGTGTAGAGATCGAGTAAAATTGGAACTTTAAATCACGAGTTTGATACGAGTTACAATTGTATTTTGACAATTCTTCTCGTTAAACAGCTATATATAACTGAGCTCCCCTATATAAATGTACGGCAGAAATACAACATATTAGACTAATTTGAGATAAATAGATAAAGGATTCTTCAGCTTTATAGCTAAAAATTATCAAAAAAACAGATCCAATTCAAGCTAATTTCAAATTGAGTTTTCTTAGTACTTGAACTCAACTCGAATTTGGACAGCAAGCAAGCTCATAGGTTAAGCAATGTTTTATATGTGAAATGTGAAGCATTTTTAACGTATGTGATGTTAATGTTTAACTCCATTGTGTGTAAATTGGGCCGGTTGGTCCCAGACTTTTTGCAGTATTGCAATCTGAGACCCCTCGCCAGCCTGGTTTCAACCATGTTCAGAATTTTAACAATAAATTATAAATATTGCCCAAGGATTGTAGGGGTGTTACTGAAAATCATGTTTCAGAAAGTTAATTCGGTTTTCCAATTTGTTCTACTTTGAGTAATATATATTCTTAAACACATAATGTGTATAGCAAGTTTTCAGAAATCTTAGTACTTAATGCAAAATTAAGGTGAAAATTCCAATGATAATATTGCGCTTCTAGAACCCAATGTCAATGATTCACTTGCAAATATTTTTTAGGTCAGGAAATTCCTGAAGAAATAGCACGTCAGAAGGCAATAAACAAAGACTTATTTGATCACATATTTACAAACTACACCAAATTGCGTCTTCCAGTCTTGCAATCTGGTGGGCCATTAAAGATATTTTATGACATCGCTCTAAAGCAGCTGTTAAAAGTGGTAGGTTTCTTTATCAGATGTTGAAACAATAAACACACAGAAAGTTTCCTTCATTTTATTAAATTCTATACTTTTGATATAATTATAAAATCTATAATATAATTACCAAAAATTTATTAAGTAAAATTCATTCCAATGTTAAATTTTATATATAATATATATATATATATTTACCATGTGCGGGTAGCATAACTTACCACCGCTACCCGTCCTCGGTTAATTTTAAGTACAAAGTACACACTTACAACTTTGCGCGCAACCTTTCTTGATTTAATGAGGTGCACAAGAAAAGTTGTAGTTGTGTACGCCATTCCAACTTTGTTGTAAACCTAATTTGAGAATTTAATTTGGTTCTACTTTTGCGCGCAAACTTTTGTGATTTAATTATGCGCACAAAAAAGTTGGAAGTGTGTATGCGATTACAACTTTGTTGTGAACTTTTAATTCATATAGTATGATTTTGTCATTTCTCACAGAGAAA
This sequence comes from Hofstenia miamia, assembly GCA_900660155.1. NCBI lineage: Eukaryota > Metazoa > Xenacoelomorpha > Acoela > Hofsteniidae > Hofstenia > Hofstenia miamia. The sequence goes on along the minus strand of CABFPE010000326.1, from coordinate 359,631 downwards.
GAATTTAACCGCGCATTATTATTTATATAACTGACTAAAATTACCCAAGATATCCTTTCAAAAAAATGTCTTCTTTCTTCAGACTGCTTGGTTGTATTGGTTGTTGTAGTAAATTTTACAGATCTGTTCAAAAGATGTTTTAGTATTCCTATAGTTTACCAATTATGTTAGCTGATGAAGTGGCACGAAATTTACACTTTAATGCTGAACGAATTTATTTAAAGAGATAATTTTTTCTCAACAAAACATTTCAGTTACAATGCCATTCGTAAGAGAACTTTGGCAATATAAAGTGCAATTTTTGCATTTCTTTTCTGTTATTTAACAAAATTTAGTGAGAAATCTGTTAAGGGGATCGGTTAAATAAAAATGTTTCAGTTTCTTTTAAATGAATCTGTTAAATTCAATAATATGGTCAACAATGGTGGACATGAATTGGGTATACTTGCGCGGAAAAAGTATTTGGCCACTTCACTTAATGCACATGCTAAAATACTAAAAATTCGAATGAAGTGTACTTATTTTTACTAATGAAATGTAAAATAATGCATGTGTCTTTCCTCCTTAGATGTCAATCATTACTAAATATATATGCGATTGGCCGCAAGGAAGACTATATTATATATATATATATATATATATATATCTTGTGGTGTACTAAGATTTTAAAAGTCTTCCTTAGTTTGTGAGTTATAAGCGTTATTGGTGTCATCACAGCGCTTGAAAAATTCCTTGTGGAAATAGGGTAAGAATTCAAATTAAAACAATTGATTAATTTGATTCTATTAAAGTTGAATTATGTTTCTTCAAATTTGAAATGGTTTGATGTTAGCCTTACAATTGATTGATGTCAAAGTTGAAAATCGGTGGGAAATCTTGAATTATATAATTTAGTGATAAACAAAGCATTAATGCCTGTCAGGCACGTCTAGTTTGTAAAGAACTGGCTGAAATTGATAAATGTCAATATTCCGTAAAATAAGACTTCTGTCATTTATTATTTCTTTGCATGTAAATTATGCAGGGCAATATATTTGTTTTCATATGGTCCTAATCAACAAAATTTAATCATTTTGTCTCACTAATATGACATAAAATTACTCATTTTAACAAATTTTTCATGTTCCAAAAATTCACAAATGACCATGCCTATGCTACTGTAACTTGGGGCGTGCGTAAGTTGGTCTGACGGCGGACATCTCATTTGTGATCAAATTAATAAAGTGGACCTTAAAAATCATTTTGCCACGCAATTTTTACAAATTTTGAATTTTTACGAAAAATTTTTTCATTTAACCAATCCAAATAACCTTTAAAACTTGTCTGGAGGGCATTCCATAATTTTATCCATTTCGCACGCCACTGACTTAAACCCTATGCATGTATTATAGCATAAATAATTAGAAATTTAAAGATTAATAATATTTCAGAAAGCGCAAATACAGAGGAAAAAAAGACCTACAAATCGAGTTCTTAAAGAACATGCCCCCATTTGGGTTTCAAATAATGCTCCTAAGCTGATTGACCGCAAGATATTATGCAATGTTAATATACCATGTAAGAAACCTTGCTATAATTTTTCCATAGCACTTGTTTCCTGTAGAAACCGTTCATGAGCCTCATCTGTCAATGGAAAATTTAATGATAATTAATTTTCAATTAATATTACAAATCCTCAACCAATGTTTTGTGAAAAATCCTTAACATGCCTCTAACTTGAGCTTTGACAAGACTGTTCTTTCAATTTTTCTTTCTTATCTTTGAATTTAAAACTACTTGAGCTCCTTTTACCCAACTTTCAAATTTGACGTGTTATCAGTAAATTATCTAGATGTTGAGGGGGTAATGCTTCTTCTGGATTCAAATTTTTTGTAATCTTGACAAGTTTTTCTGTGGTTCTAAATAATCAATTCTGCGTATTGCTTATAAGTCCCTCCGAATCCCAAGAACAAGCAAAACAGCAAACTTTGTAAAAAATATTATCAATCCAATTACATTCGGCATCCATAGGTTGACCTGAGCATGCGCCACAATAATTGTAAAAAACAAATTATCCTTTTAAAGCAATGCGTGGGTATGTTGAGAAATTTAGTCTGAAAATTAATACTGTCGAACCCACCATATCAAAAAAAATAAAAATAAATGAATCTTCTTATCTTAAAAACAACATTTCAAACAGATTTGAAAGCAGTATGGAAAACTCTTTTAAGCAAACTCAAGCAGTAAACACATCATCAATTCAAAACTCTACTTGAAAGGCGTTTAAATTTTCTAAAATATAGATAAGGAATATATATTATTTATTTATTTATTTAGAAAACTTATATGGCGCATTCATTTCAAAAAATAATATTATAAAAATTTACAAGGATTCTAATGCGCATATTGTTCGGTATCTTGCACTAGCAACTGTATGCAACTTTGAAGAGGCGTGTTTTTAAGTTTTTCCGAAACTGCAGCTCACTTTTTATTTCAAGCAATTCTCTTGGTAGTGCATCCCAAACGATTGGATTATAATTGGAGAAGGCCGTGTTACTGAACTTTGACGACGCACGATGAGTGTTTATATCGCAGAGACGAGAGTAGCGGTATATAGCGAAATAAGGTCATGGATGTACGATGGTTGTTGGCGATACAGAGCTCGATGCACAATGGACAAAATCTTATGATCGATTATCTGCTCGATCGGGGGATAATGAAGATTATGGAAAGAAACACGTTTACGTTTACGCTTCCTTAAAACAACCCTCCCAGGGAAATTTAGCACTACTTGAAGTCGTTTAGTATTTTGGACAACGAGCCAGCATTGCATTACAGTAGTACAGTCGTCATAAGACAAGGGCAGATACCAGAGATTTAGTTACATCTAGGTTGAGATTTTTCCTGCTTCTAGTAATGTTTCGAAGATGATTTCACTTTGATATGAAAAATCATCATCTGGTACAGTTGGTTGTCATCATCAAAGAGGTGGTATTGATGGTTGTGATTTTGCATCAAAGATCCTAGATCGCGAGTGTAGATTGGTAACAGTAAGGGCCCAAGAATTGATCCCTGTGGGATCCCTGTTAAAAGAGGCGTTTGCGATCAAAATTCGTTTCCAATAATGACTCGTTGTGTTCGATTAGCCAGATAAGAGCGTAGATAATCAAGAGCTTTCCCCGCAATGCCGTGTTGTTTCAGCCGTTCAATTAAGATTTCATGATTTATGGTGTCGAAAGCGTCAGAAAGATCGATCATATTTTTTTATATTTCGTTTAGATTAAAAATAAACAATTTTTATTAATTTTCTCAATTCAATGAGTTTTTCTGACACAATGGATAATTACTCAATTTACAGAAAATATTTGTTGTTAAAATACACACTTTAAATGGATAATAAAATATAAATTTTTTAAGTAATATTTCACCAAAATTTTAGGATGAAAGAAATGAACTGATTCAAGTACTTGTTTGGGAACGAGTGGTACGTATTCTTTTTATTTGGTAATATCTAACCCAGGCATTCTTACGTATCAATTCGCATTTTTTACACATGAGGATTGTTTGAAATTGAAGTTTAATATGCCTTACACCAAATGGAATACTTGGGTGAGAATTTTTGGTATTGTGGACTTATAGGTACCTGGTCCCGAAGTTATATGTTTGGTCTTTCTATCTGGTTTCTGTCCCGGCAGGATCAGATGCGGGCCGGGACCATGTACTTGTCCCGCAGACCTCTCAAAAACTGTCCGGGAACATTTTGCCAGCCTATTATTGGCGACTCTTACATTTTACGAGTTTATTTACGTTGCACATCAAAATCTTCCATAATCGCCCTTTATTAATTTTAAAAATTCAATTCTTTTCAATGCGAAAATCTGTATTCAACGTGTAAAATAGCAATTTGAAGGCGTCACACTTATTCAATTTTTCATTGATTGGATTTGCTTTAATAAAATTTCTTCTAGCTGACTGCATATTGCAGACAATAATTAGATCTCTCTCGTTTGAATTCGCTGTTCCAGTCGACATAAATTTTTTAATGAAAAATTATTTCAAACATTTAAGCGTTTATCTTTTATTTTAATTATTTTCTTCTTAAAGCGGAATGTGATTAAAAATGTAATTTCATTGTTTACAATAAACGACGTAATTTATATGAGAACCATTTGTCAAAAGGCAGATCTGTGGTAATTATCCTAAATAAGGGCTTGATTCAGGATGATCATTTAAGCATGTAACTAATTGCCTACGCACAGTAGATATAGGAAAAAAATCACTAATGAATAAATTACAAATCGTCACACAACTTCTGTCTATTCAATATTGACATGAAGCAATTGGACAGATAGCATGTGTGAAAAACAAAAATTATGGCTTAATTATTTCACTAGAATTTGAATGCAGAATTGCAGTATAGAACTTTTATGTAATGCTTGTTTTTCAAAATATAGGCGAGAGCCAATAAAGTTTTAAAAAAAAAGACTTTTAAATTTTAAAAAAAAATTAAGTGAGCTTATCCGAAATTTTTTGTCACAAATAGACACTCAATATACATTCTTCTGCCAAATTTAATGCACATAGCTGTTACAAGAGTATTTTTATTTTTTATGAAAGTATTTCTTCATTTTTAAAGGTAATTGGGAATAGAATAAAAGTTGTCCTGAAATTGAGCCTACTTATATGATTTTAATGTTTCCACACTAAAATAAGATCAAGAAATTCAATTCTTGTAAGACAATTCTAAAACGTAATTCGCACAAATTTTTGCTGTTCTTTTTAAAACTTATATATATATATATAATATATATATATATATTCTATACCCTCTTTGTCTCTATACGCGTAGTTTCACGTTATTTTAATATTCTACCAAACAACATTAGAACGATATTTCAGTGTATTACCAAAAATGTATTCGAGAATCCTTTTCTTATAAATACAGTACTGGAAATATGTATCTGACCACCTTGCTATCTTGAATAAATCATTTGATAGTGCCTAAAATTATAACTATGTGTTACTTTGATTAAGAAAGAAAAATTTGTATATCTAATACATTGAATATGTAGAATAACAGTTGGCTATTAATTTTTAATCAAAATTAGAAAACTTGCATTGGAAATATGCATTCGGCCACTTGAAAAAGTTTTAATAAACGAGCAAATCCGAAAAAAGGTAATTCAAAATAAGATACATAAATTAATAAAATTGAAGCAATACAAGCACGTAGCAACAAAATTGATTCTTCTAATATTTTGTAGGGTGTTCCTTTGAGCGAATAACAGCTTCAAGGCAATCACGGATTGAAGCAAAACGTCTTTCAATAAAGCTGTTGGGAATTGCATAAAATTTTTTCTTTATTGCGCTCCACAGCTCATCTTCAGTATGAAGAGTATGCTGTCCAATTCGATATATGACCCCCTTCCACATATTTTCGATAATTTTAAGGTCTTGAGATTGGCCCGGCCAGTCAGCAAGGATAGCAACCCCATTATTGTGGAGGAAATTTTTCATTTCTTTTGAGGTATGACATGGAGAGCACCATAATGCTGATATATTTATCACTTGTAAAGAGTGGCAAGAGTTACTTTTCTAGAATCCGAGCATATTAAGAGCTTAGGCGAGTACCAGTGATGTGAACAATCTTGCGAAAGCCACACTTCCATATTGCACCCCATACCATTACAGACTTCTCTCCAAAATTTATGGTCCCCTAAGTAAGTTGAGGCAAGAATCTGAACTGCTGCCCACTTGGTCTCCTTATCAACATTCTTTTTGATGAGTATAGCTCAAATCTTGATTCATCTGAAAATATAACATTAGACCAATGTTCATAGGAATTGTCTCTCATTAAATTGACCCACCTCACCCGACGTAATTTCTGTTTTGAAGTTAAGAATGGCTTTCTGGGTGCCATGAAAGTCCCATTTGAGTACTTCTTCAGGATGTTTCGCACAGTTCTTGCTGTAATTAGGGATCATCAGCCTATTCCTTGCGAAGTTCCTCGGAAGTCTTCCTGGGATTTCGCTTTGAAAGGGACATAAAAGCTCATTGGGAGGTTTTTGAGGTATTCTGGGCTTAGGATTGGGGTAATGATGTCTTCAGAACTGAAACTTCTGATAATATTCCCGACAGTACTTCGAGGTCGCTCTACAAGTCGGGCTATATTACGTTAACTCATCCCTTCCAAATGTTTGGAGATAATCAACTCGCGGATGGCAAGAGGTACGTAACCAGGCATCATATATGGCAAAGAAAGACTATTATTAGACATTTTTAATATAAATAGACTGAAAAAAGCTCAACCAATGAAATTTTTTTTACAGATTCTCTGATTTGGTCCGAAGTGATCGAATACATTTTTCCAAGAAAAGATTAGCTAACTACAAGCATTGTGGCATTTCTCCTTGAGATTTATAGTAAACAGTGATAATTATGTCTCAACATTGATGAATTCCTCTTTCTGCAACCCCAAATCTAATTAAAAAATAACTATGACATTCTTGGCATCCATTTCTCTTATGACAAATCATGGGTGGCCGAATTCTTTTTTCCAGAACTGTATGATATAGATGCATTTATTGCAACAAAAAGCCTCCAATGTGACATGGAAGGTTTAGCCAAAATTAATTGAAAGTAAATATTCAAAAAGCACGATTTTTAGTATTTTTTACAAAAAAAAATTTGAATTTAATGTAGAGTATGTATCATCAAAGCAAAGTGATTAAATTATCTATTTTACAGTTAAGATTGACAATGATTTAAANCGAAAGCCACACTTCCATATTGCACCCCATACCATTACAGACTTCTCTCCAAAATTTATGGTCCCCTAAGTAAGTTGAGGCAAGAATCTGAACTGCTGCCCACTTGGTCTCCTTATCAACATTCTTTTTGATGAGTATAGCTCAAATCTTGATTCATCTGAAAATATAACATTAGACCAATGTTCATAGGAATTGTCTCTCATTAAATTGACCCACCTCACCCGACGTAATTTCTGTTTTGAAGTTAAGAATGGCTTTCTGGGTGCCATGAAAGTCCCATTTGAGTACTTCTTCAGGATGTTTCGCACAGTTCTTGCTGTAATTAGGGATCATCAGCCTATTCCTTGCGAAGTTCCTCGGAAGTCTTCCTGGGATTTCGCTTTGAAAGGGACATAAAAGCTCATTGGGAGGTTTTTGAGGTATTCTGGGCTTAGGATTGGGGCAATGATGTCTTCAGAACTGAAACTTCTGATAATATTCCCGACAGTACTTCGAGGTCGCTCTACAAGTCGGGCTATATTACGTTAACTCATCCCTTCCAAATGTTTGGAGATAATCAACTCGCGGATGGCAAGAGGTACGTAACCAGGCATCATATATGGCAAAGAAAGACTATTATTAGACATTTTTAATATAAATAGACTGAAAAAAGCTCAACCAATGAAATTTTTTTTACAGATTCTCTGATTTGGTCCGAAGTGATCGAATACATTTTTCCAAGAAAAGATTAGCTAACTACAAGCATTGTGGCATTTCTCCTTGAGATTTATAGTAAACAGTGATAATTATGTCTCAACATTGATGAATTCCTCTTTCTGCAACCCCAAATCTAATTAAAAAATAACTATGACATTCTTAGCGTCTATTTCTTAGAAATATTTATGACAAATCGTGGGTAGCCGAAATCTTTTTTCCAGTACTATATATATANCCAAATCTAATTAAAAAATAACTATGACATTCTTGGCATCCATTTCTCTTATGACAAATCATGGGTGGCCGAATTCTTTTTTCCAGAACTGTATGATATAGATGCATTTATTGCAACAAAAAGCCTCCAATGTGACATGGAAGGTTTAGCCAAAATTAATTGAAAGTAAATATTCAAAAAGCACGATTTTTAGTATTTTTTACAAAAAAAAATTTGAATTTAATGTAGAGTATGTATCATCAAAGCAAAGTGATTAAATTATCTATTTTACAGTTAAGATTGACAATGATTTAAATTTTGAGCAATTTTTATTGTTTTTTGAAAGAGAGTTGTTTTACTTAATAATTATGACCAAAGTGTCAAAGTGCAGGTAATCTTACAGTTTAATTTCAAAGTAATCGATACATCTTTACAAAATTTTGCTTTATCATCAACTTCTGGCCCCATTTATACAGTTTTACTGTACAATTTCAAAGCCAGGAAAAACAAAAATGTATTGTTTCTTTCGAAAATTCATTTTGTAATTTCAAATAATTGTTTGTTAACTAAAACCTATAACTAGAATTAATCAAATGTTGATATTCCTTAACATAGTGTTGACCAGTCAGAATTTTCAGTAAGATTCTTGATATAAAAATAATGTGATTTTTCAAAACATTTGAGAAATATTTATTCGAATACTTTTCCAGAGTCGTTGGCACACCATTTCTCTACGGTCATGCAATGTTTGACAGCTCAAGACATTAAGAGAATTTTCATATGATCTATTTGGCATAATTATTTTTAGTCCTCGCTTCTAGATTTCCTCAATTTTCCATTACGTATAACAAATAATCTTCAAATACAATTTGCGATCACACTTTCAATACTGCTGATTTATCTTTACAAATACAATTTTAAAATATCGCATTCTTTTGTCTAAAACTTTCTATTGGTTTCTTAAAACGAAAAACTGACTTTCCAGACAGACATGACAATGAAAAATGAACAATACCAAATATTATCTCTTTATTAACAAATTCAAATACATATGTTATTAATATTGCTTAAATTCGGTCAACCATCAATCTCGGGTTTGAAAATATGTGAAATTAAATGAAGTTTCTCAAAAAAAGTTTTTAATCAGATAAATGTTTTAATAGTATCTGCCACATACCCTAGAATAAAACCCGTGCCTGCCCTTAGCAAGTACCTATAAAAATAGACCGGTTAGCTTGTCTGTGCCCGTATCCTAAGCCTGTTATGCCCTTACCTGAATGTTTTTTCACTAACATATATTTGCGGAACAAGAAAACCTGCTATATTGAATATACTTAAACGGTAGCATACATCGAAAACCAATAAGTAGTTTATTCTTCCATTTACAAATTCATAATTAAGTAAATCGTTCATCAAACTTCATATCTAAAATTACACATCAAGCATTATGAAAAAACTTTAAATGAATACTACACTGCACTTCTCGTATGTCTTGGAAAATAAGTAAGTTCAATAAATTCAATTCAAATGATATGGAAAGTCTTCGGGAGTTAACGACTTATGCTTCTTCACGTTACAATGTAATGTACATACATGTAAGTATTATATATTTATCAATGCAATTTCAGAAGATGATAGTGAAATGAGACTCTTCAAAATTAAAGTAGAAAGTTAATTCATGAAATACTGGTGTATGCATTCGTTTTTCATCACATTGTGAAGACTGATATAAAATGAGCACAATAAAATGCCTCTGTGATCGAATAATAAATTTATCATCAAACTGTAAAAACATATCTCAATCATTACATCTAAAAACTGGGTAAGAAAACTGCATAATATTTTTCATTATATATCTGTAAATATCAATCATAGCGTAAATGGGATAAAATAGGAGCAAATCAACGCATTTAGAGGATTCATTTGAGGTATTGTATATCTCTGAACCTAAAATATTTCATGAAATTTAAGTTTTCATTAACTACAACGCTTAACTTAAAAGTACTTTGAAATTTATTACCTACATAACCAAACATATCATCATTTCAAAGACTATAGACACAATGGTAAGCCCATTTATTCCAAATGAGGAATCGATCTGCCAATGCAAGAGAACAATTCATTTGTAGAATCCATGCTTTGCGGAAACGTGCGTCGATTATATTACCTTGCATTTTTGTTTTCATTTACTTATGTATCGATCTCGTTAAGGTAATCATTGAGAAGACTTCTCAGGACGATCAGCCCTTACGTTCAACTCTAAATACAACATTGAGGAAGTTCATTCACAATGTTTTGATGACAAAGAAACAACCAGATAGTCTTTCTAAATACCCTCATAACAATATAATTCATATCTTGCAGATAGTCTTTCTAAATACCCTCATAACAATATAATTCATATCTTGGAGAATCTTGTCTAAAAATGATCTTATGCCAAAATTGAATTCTTGGCAGGATTTGTAAATAATACATTTGATGAGATAAGACATGAAACAATTCAGTTACATGAAAAAGAGTCCTATGCTAACATTGATAAAAGTCGGAAACTTTTTAATGGCATTCAATTAAAGAATGAATTGGTTAAACTAATTAAACTTATATGTTATGAAACTAATACAAATTTTCCTAAATTGGCAGAATTCCTAAAGCTGGATGTAAATTATTCATAATACTTGCCTCCAAGAAGACGGAAGAAAATCTGTGATAAGAATTGAGAAATGTAATGTCACTATTATGTAGGCAATATAATAATGCATACATCATTATTCTCGGAGAGGCTAATCAGAAATTTTTCCAGTTGGAAGACATGGTAAATGAATCTACTTTTTACCCCAATAAAAGTCAAATTGACATTGCGTATGTTTCGTATAAGTTTGTGTATGAATTTTATATGGAACCACTAATTAGAAGAAGCAATATTATGTATCATATGTCGGTCACATTGGTTCCAAATTTTTCAAGTTATAATAAGGTCCGCTATAATTGTAGAGATTTTGACATCCACAACATAAATATGGATAAAATGGAGAATATGATGAAAGATATCAATTGGGATAAACTGTTAGAGAACCATTGTAGCTTAGATGAACAGATACGGGTAATTGATTCTGAAATGTTAAAATTACTAAGAATGTGTATAATTTCTAAAATGCCTAGAATGAAGAAGAATAGAATTATTACAGATGCAACACTGACAACAATGCTTAACTGTAAAAAGCAATTAATTAAGTTGCGCAGAAGGCATGGCCATTTTACAAAGAAAAATAAATGACCATGTAAAGACGCAACGTCAAAGAGAGGTTCAGAGCCTCACTACGGAACAGATTTACATGGAAATGAAGAGGTTGCAGCCAAGAACAACGAAAATTAAATTAACTAGGAATGAGGCGCATAATTTGAATGTAGGTTTTACCTCCTACAATTGTCACAAGTGTTATGATGAGAATTAGAATTAGAATTTATTATAAATCTAAGAACAAAGCGCTTAGATAAATGGGAACTAAAAAGTTTCATGCATTAAACAGCAGTCGATTTGGAAATGCTCTTTTAAACGATTCTGTCCTTATCTTGGTAGATAATAGACAGATTTTTCGGCCCTTGCACGTGGCTGTTCGGCTCTCTTTTCGAGATGGCAACAAGTCTAAAAGAAGATGATCGACATTCGAGTTTATTTGCCTGAGGACCCTTTGGTCAGATTCTGCAACTATCTCCTCCAGACAGCCAATTTTTCTAATACCCTTTCTTTCAGCTCGTTTGAAAAATCGCACCATTGATTTGCTTTCATCGTTGTTAAAATTCCCATACACAGATATGCAGTATCTTACTTTACTCATTATCAAAGAATCAAAAAGCAATTTAAGACCATCAACACCGAGTTCTTAGTGCTTGAGTTGGTTTATCAGGTATAGGCGCTTCGAACATGCGGTAATTAGCGTGATAATAAGATTTCGAGGGCGAAGGTTGTTCTGGAAGTAACACCAAGTATAGTTAAGGTACAAATTTGCTCAATACTAGAGATTGGAGCAGAAGGGTCTTTAATAGAAGAGAAACTGCAAACCATCTCTTTTGTCTTCGAGATATTAAGAAGCATCTTGTTATCTGTACACCATTTCTGAATATTTGAAATTTCTATTTCAGAAAGATCATTTTTGTTTTTGAAGACAGGTACAGTTAATGTTGTTAATATATGTGAAATACCTGTAGATCAGCATGATCCAATAGTAACGGAATCTATGGTAAAGAATGTATTTAAACGGGTTAAATTTAATACCTCTCAAGGAAAGTGTGAGCTGCCATCGTTGATTTCTAAACGATTTATGAATGATCTCTATAAACCTTATGCATGCATATATCAAAAATGTATATCAGAATTATATTATCCTACTGAAAGGAAATCGGCTGTTGTAGTTCCTATACCCAAATTGCCTAATCCCGATAAAACAACTATAAGCATTTTAGACCTGTTGCGGCTAGGTGTTTAGACTCTATTTTGGTTGAATTGTATGCTAAGGATCTTGTTTCTGACCCCAAACAATTTGTATATATGCAAGACCGATCAACTACGGATACATTAATATACTTAATTGATAAAGTGCTCAATTGCAAGGACACAACGATCGTGAAAGTGGCATTTTTGGACTATAGTAGCGCATTTAACATGGCACTACAAAATCGAATGGTGAATAAGTTGTGTTTACGCTCGTCATGGATGGCTAAATGGGTACAAAATTACATAGCTGACTTTAGTCAATGCAGAAGAATTCGAAACGATGCTTGTACAGAAAAGGTACCACTAATTGTAGGATTACCTCAAGGGGACCTCTGTCGGGTGTATTATTCATACATCTTACAGATGGTATTTGTACAAACTGTTTATCATATTTTACAAAGTCTGATATTGTGATATATTCAGATGATAAATGCATTACTAATATAATGACTAAGTCGCAAATTGAAGAAGAGCAAAATATTGATAATGTATTAAGACTATCAAAAGAGAATAATCTAATCATAAATCAGAATAAATCGGTAGTATTCACTTTTGCACATCATAATATTGAAAGTCCAAAATTGTTATCAGAGGTGAGGAAAATTAACAAATACGATGATTTTAAGTTTCCGTCAGTTAATCAAAGGAAATAATTGGGCATTATAGTAAATAAAGACATTACTTGGAATGAACAGGTAGATGCTGTCACTAAAAAGGCTTTTAGGTGAACACAGCATGAAATTCTTCATGGAATTTCTAATGCCAGAAAAGAAATGGTTACGTTTTAAAACGTACATTCTACCAATTTATTTGTGTGCATCTGTAGTTTGGGTTCCTGGAATAACGGACAAAAATCGGAAGGGACTTAAGAAAACCTATTAAATTATATGCAAAAATAGTTAATTAAATAAGTGTGAACTTATTTTATGTATCAATGCTACCTTCAATGAAATTTTTAAGAAATATACAAAGAAAGTATATAATGACAAGTATCATTCAATGAATAAAGGATAGAGTTTTCAAGAAGCCAAACATGAACGAAATATTGGAGGAAATTCATGATAAGAGATACTCAAAAACTTTCCTCCCTGCAGCCTTAAGATATATTAACTCTGTAACTCTCCCACAGTTCATATAGCAAATTTATTTTTCTGAATAAATCCAATTTCCTTTTTACAGAGCGCTTTGCGCTGTGTACGGGAATCAAAATATATATATATATATATATATATATTCATTGATTTATACATATTAAGAAAAATTTACCCTCGCTTAAAAAATTTCTTTTAAAATAATAAATTATTCAGCTGTTACTACAAATCCAATTCAAAACTAATTTAAATTCTATTTGTTTTGTTTTTGACTAATAAATAATTTACTAAAAGCGTTTGTTAATTAAATTATGACTTTCCAAAGTTTAGAGAAATCAACACAATCTGAGAATTTTCTGTCGGGTTTGTAAATCTACGTCGTTATTCACTACATTAGTTTCATTTATACCTATAGAAGTCTTTACGATCGATGACGCCTAATGGTTTAGGACATTCGCTTATTTTTTGTATTAGACGATCAGTTAAGATTTTTCAAAATAAATTTTTGTAAATTCAATAAAGAAGATCTTAATATTTAGCACATCTTTCTGCAAAATCGTATCCTTTGCAAATTTTTGTAATCTATGTCTTTTTTAATTAGAAAAAAATAATTAATCCCAATCCTAAAAACATTTCTCTTTTACATTCACATTTGTAAGATATTTCAATTTTTCATTTATTTGGTAGTTTGGAGTTATCTATTTGAGAAATTTCCTATTTTGTGTTTTTTATAGAATCATATTAGCATTGAAAATGTGAAAGAAATAGGTTTAAAATTTTGTTTATTTCATTTTCAAATGTGCAGTGAATCTTTGAAATTATATAATATTATTTAATGTAAACTAAATGTAACTGATGTGTTAGCATTTTGATGATGCAAAACATTTTCTGTCATAAGCAATGGTCATACTGTTGTTTTAACCCTCAAATTACAATTCGGAAAATGCAACTATTTATACTGCAAAACTTCTTTCAATTTTCAAATTTTTAGTACATTTCTTAAAACTATATATTAAAATAATAATTCTCCTATGAGCATGTCTAAATTCATCTTATTAGTTAATTCGCAAGTAGTTTACGAATTGAACGTTGGGGTAAAATTGACCACAATTTGTCTGTGAGGGTTAAATCAACTTAAGATTCTCAAACTCTCGTTGACTTTTCAAATTATCAAACCAAGCTTCAATACAATTCCAAATTCCAATCTCAAACAAATTTCTAAACACCATAATCAAACGTTTGTTATTAAACTTAAGAAATATTTGTTAGAAAATATTTAGGTATTTTATAATATAGATTAAGACAAACTTTTGTTATGGTTTGAATGGTTGGCAGCAAATTATATTTTCTATGGCCATTTCTACAGTGCTACACATCAATATTTTTCATAGCGTTTGCTATTTACTGTATTAGAATTGCTTAAATTTAGAAATTTTATGAAAAGATTATATTTACTAATAGTTAGCAATTCAAATGATATTTTAACCATGAACTAAGTAAATCTTCAATATGAATACAATAAATTAATTCTTCTGCAACACTATCTTATGCATCCAATATATTTCATTGTCTTACTATATATATATATATATATTAAATATATATATATATATAATATATATATATATATATATATATATATATATATAAAAATAAATATAAAATATATATATATATATATATAGATAGATAGATAGATAAATAGATAGTAGGTAGTAGATAGATAGATAGCGTTTACAAACTAAGCACTTCAGAAATTTGTCAACTGTAACATGGAACTTACAAACAAATTTTTCCTCTGTACAGCAGCATGTGGTATTTTCATTATAAGACTGATGAATATAATTTTATATAAGTATATGCAAATCTTAAACCAATATGAGCTTGCTTCCAACTTAGTAAATGTATATACATCTAAGTAAATGTACATATCTAAATAAATATTTTCTGAAATAGAAGACAAGCTGTACTTATTGAGTCTATTAATTTGCGTTGTTTATTCAACTCCAGTATGCAAAGCTTGTCACCAAGTTAAATTATCTCACCCTTAGCCTAGCTTAAGTGTTGACCAGACCAAGAATTTAATCGAAATTGTGTTGATATCTCCATATATGTTGGCTTCATTATTGTTGAATTCTAAGAAATCAATGAGTATGTGTGTAACCTGAAAATTTAATTCAAAAACGTGCCTTACTGAAAATGATGTACATTTAGTCATGGTTCGATCCTTTTTTGAAATGGGATCCTGAAGAATTCGGTAACATTACACAAATCAACTGTATTCCAGCTAAGCTTTGGCTCCCTGATGTTGTAGTCTTAAACAGGTATGAATCTATAAATCGAAGGTAAATATAGTTTATGTATTTCAATAGTGCCTCGAACTTTGAGCGAGAAATAGAAACAATGATCCCAACAAAGATATCATATGATGGGACAGTTGTTTGGAATTCACCCAGCTTAAGAAGCATTGCGTGCCATATTGATGTAAGGTAATGTCATGAAATTAGGCCTTGGAATTTTCCTACATAATTATATTCAGGAAGATGTGTTCATTAAGAAAATTTCGTTATTTACTATGATTTTTATTTTTTATTATTATTAATGCTTATATTTTTGTCAAATCTCGTTCTGCATAAATCAACTGCATAAACATATCATATATGTATTTCCAAGAACTACAAACTCAAACTAAAAATGAAGACTCAAAAATATATTGTACAATATATTTGCTTGTTGAAACATGCTTTGGATTGCCTGATAAATAGTTTTCTTAGTATACTTTTTTAATAAAATTCAAATATAAATATTTCAAATTACATCAAATATTTTGACTGCATGTTACAGGGATCTTTGAAAAACCTTAATTTTACGAATTCTTTCATTAAAGAAATCGTAAAGTTTTGAATATATCTTCTTATCTGTGAAAGCAAGGGAGTAAAATTTATTCCTTTATGTTGACAGTTTGCTTCACTGTATGTTTAGGTTGTTTCCATATGACAGTCAAACGTGTAGTATCATTTTTGAATCATGGATGTTCAATCAAAATGAATTAGTTCTTGTGCCCAAGGAAAACAAAATTGACACTGACAACACTGCTCGCAATGGGGAGTGGGAAATAACACATACTAATGCTTCGGTACATCATTCCCAGTATTCAACGGGCATTTTTTCCAAGTTGGAATACATACTTCAGCTTCAAAGGTAAAATCGACTTTTTTCGAATTCAATAACTTAAAATTTTAACAGAAATACTATTAAGAAGCCGTAACAGAATGAAAAAATGTATATCAGAGTCTCTCGAACAGGAGTGGCAGGGGTGCAGGCCCATGATATTTAAATTAATCGTTTGCTTAGGCATGTTTACTAACTTAAATAATAAATAGCAATCAATAAACTGCACAAAAATAGAGAGCTATTTTAAGGATCCACACAATTCATATATTTCTAATTTACACTTTTTGTAGTAATAATCGTTCATCAATTTGCAAATGAAACAATAGTTTAAACTCCAATCTAGCCTGTCAAACAAAAACTGCCTAATTCCTGGTCAGCTACAAGCTAGGATTCTACGGGACCACTCAGTCGTATATGATTTCTGGAAAAGGACTTACACAAGTATGCACAACCTGAAAGCGACTGAAGTCTGGGATAAGAAATTATTTCAGTGGGACTTGTACTAGAATGGAACTGGGCAGCGGTGTGATTGGGAATTAAAAATGGGTGTACTGAGGGGCACTAAAAATTCTGGTGCACAGTATAAACCAATTTCTTGAGGCCAATCTAGGCCAAAATTTATTGAATTTCAAAGATTTCAAAAAATACTCATTCTTGAACCCAACCCAAATTACAATGAAAACACTAGCCAAAAGCCAAGATGAAATTGCAACTTTTGATGTGACATTTAAAATGTTCAACTAGAGCTATTGCAAATGCTTCTTGCTGCAATATTTATATGAAGAACAGATATCAGTACGTCATTGATAATTTCACAATCATCATTTTAATCTTTATCCTTTAGAATACCGAAATAAAATATGAATTTAAGAATGATACATTTGAATTAGAATAATAGTTATGAAATTTTGAAATGCGACAATTATTTTTAGACAAATTTACATTTTTTTATACTAACTGTTTTCTAGGATTTCTATCCTCTGCTTATGCGCGTTTTGCCATTTTTCATAAATAATCAGATAATGCAGCTTAAAAATTTCAAAGCAGAAGAGTTATTGAAAGGGAGTTATTGAATTTCTTGGTTTTCCCTGCGGAAAGGTATGGAGCCCTCCAAAATATGTACGTTCATGGCATTTATGAAGAATATGTATAGTTCCAAACTTATTCTGATTTCTTTTCATGAAATATTTGTGCAATTTTAGGAAATCTCTTTATTATGAATTTAATATGGTTCTCCCGTCATCTTGCATTGGAGGAATGTCCATAATGGCATTTTTTCTACCATGCGAAAGCGGTGAGAAAATTGGTCTTGCAATGACAGTACTTCTATCTCTTTGTGTCAACATGTTGGTGATTTCTGGACTCATGCCTGCATCGTCAGATAATCTTCCAGTAATAGGTAAGTTACTAATATTCAAATATAGGTGTGAATTAAAGTTAACTAATGTAAAACGGTTATTGCCTAAGCATACAATGCTAAAAAGCTTTTATATCTTCAATATCATGGCTTGAGGAAGGGCAGACATTTTCAAAAAAATTAAAATCAATTTCCAGAGAAACGTAATCGTCTATCAGATGAGAACAAAGAGAAAAAATTGGGCTTTATAAATATATGCATAAATCTCATTAACCACTTTCAAAGCGTCAACTACCAAAAAGCCAGTGTCAACTAGAAAAGGTGAGAGCGCAATTTATTGACCAATATTTAACTAAGAATACCGTTTTGCGTCTCTTTCACGATATGTAATGTCATGTAAAGTTTATCTACTACATCTGTACAAGGTACAAGGGAAACATCAATATTTTAAAATCCTCAAGTAGTTTATCTATAGTAAAGATCATCAACACTTAATAGAAAATGATCATATGTTATAAGAGTTATTAAAGAAATTTTGTTAGTCACGATTAAACCTGCGCATACTGTTAATTGATAAGAATATAGTTAATTGTGTACGAGACTTCTTTTACTGATACATAGATAAGCCAAATTCCCCTGGGCCATTAACTTATAAATGATAAGGAAACCTTTGTCTGCGCCTGACATCTTTCGGTTTTACAGTCTACAACTGAAGCAGAGATTTTTAAATATATTCAATATAGAAACATTGAAACTTGACAAGTAGGAAACTGTGTAACAGTATTTAATGAAGTAGTAAAATTATAAAACATTGAAATACAAAATATGTGTTAACTAATAAACTCAAGTGCTTGAAAATTATTTACATTATTAAATTTTACAATTCCCAATTCAGGAATTTAAAATGGCGCTAACTAAATGAAAATTGAACTTAAGCCGAAATATATTACATCCAATTGAGAATTAGATAGGTATTATGTATAAATACGCCTTTCTGCTAATAAATTATTTTTGTTTTGATTTACTTGTCAGTAAACAGACATTTATATTTTTTTTACAAAAATTCCTTAGTTTTTATTGAAAACTCGATTTTTTTAAAGAGAAATTGAAATTCTTAACATTGATAATATTCAGATAATCAGGAGTTCGAGAACTCTTGGGAGTAAATAGTGTAAAAATACCCGTTGAATCGTGTCGTCCCCAAATTCGGAGGTTGCTGCACACCTTAAATTTTCTTCAACAAACCATAAAAAATTTTAAATTTATTGGACAGACATAGTTTACGACCGAGGATCATACATTTACGTACATAGTTTTGGTTTATCACAATAACCTCTACTAGAGAATGAGTCAGTGTTAGGTGCTTTGCAAGATTTTTTACTAGTTACATTTGTTTTATAGATTCCTTGGACAAAACAATAACATGAGCAGCACATTTATTTAATGTAATACCAAGGCTAACTCTAAAGAGTTAGCCTTGTATAATACAATACTTTTCCATGTAGGCTTAATTAATTAGTAAATACAACTAACAGAGCACCGATGAGTTTAATTTATTATTATCTCTTTGTTTATTAAGTTACATGCTTAATATACCTCTTCACATGCTGTGCTACTTAGTTTCAATATATTCAATATATATTTGTTGAATTTTAATAATACTTTAACTTTATCTCTATTGCTGGATGATATGCAGAATGCATAAATTTTCATGAATAAATATATTAATATACACTTTGATATGTGCGTATTGTGTATAGAATTATATATATATATATATATATATATATATATATATATAGACTAATGTTTGTAAAATTTACTTTGCATTATTGTCACATATGTTAAATATATCTTTAAGCATATTTAAAAAATATACATATATGTCTAATTTGAATATAAAAATTTAATATTAAGATTTGAAATGCAAATTTCAAATTTTCCCAGTACAAATCAAACCTACATGTGAATACTATTCACGTTTTCAAGTCCAAATGTCAAACTTTATTTTGTGGAATATAGAAATGTCTTCGTTCCATCACTGCTTTCAGATATTATATTCATTATTGTCTGATTATATAAATATATGTATATTTTAAAACCTAGATAATGACAATACTAAAATATAATAAAAATGTTTGCAACTTTTAGTCCTCATGTAGCACAAATTAATGCGTTGATTCACTGAGTTATTATAATGAATTCCGAACTAAATAAATTTGTTTAATAATGATAATAGAAAACTATTTAAAAATTTTTTGAAATTATAATTTAAAATTAGAGAAATTATTATTAATTGCTTGTGAGAATAATGTGATGTCTTCGATAACTACTACATTTTTGTCCTTTGAACAGAAGAGGGATTAAAATAAAAAGTGCATAACCCAGTCTACCATGATTTTACTTCACATCATGTTTCTATATAATTGCTAAATGTTGCAAAATGAGTTGAAAACAAAAAGGAACAGTTTATAGTCTATAAATATGTCAAAAAATTCACCAATTCTTGCTTCTTCTACATTAAAAAAGAAAATTTGAATAGTTATGGACCTATACTTACTTATTTCTTCTTACGGGCCTCAATGTATCAGCCTATATTTAGAGGATAATCCAAAAACAGATAAGGTTTAGGCATACATTGGACGTAACTGATCAGAGAAAATTTGAAGCATATTTTATAGGTTGAATGTTATGTGTGTTTCTATTGCAAAATATATTTAATAAATCAAATCATTTTTCATGACTAAACTTAACTTTTATGCAAAACTTCCAGCACAATTGTAATATGTAATGTATGCTATTGCATATTTTTACTATAAATAGTTTGGTGATTTGCTAAGGAATTTTGGTGTTAAAAGCAACAATTTCTATTCAGTTCTTATTAACATTTTCACTAAATTGCTCCATTTGAGACTTGGCATCAATATTGTTCATAAAAAATTAATTTATTTGTAAAATTCTGATTGTTCACGGTTATTAACTTTGTCTTTGATTTTGTTGATTTTTAGGAAAATATTTTGTCGTAAACATAATCATGGTTTCATGTTCTCTTATCGTCACTGTTTGGATTTTGAACATCCACCATCCGAAAGGAAATGCAAAATTTCTCCCAAAATGGCTCAAGGTAATCACATTCGATTATTTGGCACCAATTTTATTTCTGGGAAGATTTCAAAGTTATTTCGTAGAAGACGAAGCAGGTAATTTTCATGTCATATTTATAACATTTGATATTTCTCGACCCCATTAAAAATGGAACTCTATATTTCATAGCCAATTAGCTATGATCTTTTAGATTTTGCAATTTGCAATTACAAAACCATTCAATAATTATGCTTACTGTTTCTTTTCTAAAAAGTATAATGACTTCATCAACTTCATTTAGCAATAAAGTTAAAATACTATATGTTGTGTTGTGTGGATTTTAAATTTGTTGTGTGCACACAACATCATTGAATATGAATGTGATTTTAGAATATGCTTGATAAATAGCAGGTTTAAGCTATATTTTATAAACTTTATTGTACAATTATTATAATTAACTTAAAAATTTTAGATATGATATCTGAATTTGGCAATAATTTGTAAACAAATAAAAATATAAACAAAATATTACCCTAATCTTTAGTTTTAGCTGTTCTATTGCTCTAAGATATAGCCTCAGGTTAATTTTTATAAAGGAAATACTAGACATATCTAAATTTTGAAAACAAGACAAGCTAGAGGATTCTCTTGACTTTCATTGCCGTTACCCCAGTTCGTGAAACATTGATTAATTTATTTGCGTAAAGTTCCAAGTGAAATTAAGCGCATGGTGTCTCAATGAATATTAGTGGTCTTTCTACAGAAAACAAATTTGCTGCTTTCTTAAGCTTTAGATCACCGTATCGCCTAAACTCTAGGTACCAGGAGAACTTGAAAATTCTTTATTAGACCAGGGGAAAATATTTTTGCATAGATGTATCTATATCCCAATTTAGCTTATTGAAAAATATTTGAGAATGTGATGAAGAAAAATGAAACATATGGTTACACTATGATGTTGAGGGTTCTTATCTTTTAATTAACACAGCCTTACAGAGATGTAGTAGCTGCTGGGTATACATGCTTTGGCTTATATATAACAAATATATTTAATCTTGAAGTCTTAACGACTTTGGTTGAGTAGGTCTCATTCTTTGTCATTCTCTGGACCTATGTCCTTTGGGGGTTTGAAAAAGCTGGGCTTCAACCCAGGCTTATTTATATTTCTGAGATTCATGTCTTAGCAAATTACACAAGATCATAAATAATCCTAATTTGATGGATTAAATAATGAACTTCTAAGTTTTATGAAAAATACTTTTATGGTCATTTTCTTTCTTAAGATTGATACATTGACATTTTTAAAAGTCAAGTTGCTTTAGTATATATCTTTCCAATACAATTCATGCGCATTTTCTTCTACAGGGTGATTTTTAAGTATAGGAGCCAAAATATTTAATAGCTTCCTAGTTATGGGATGGATTTAACTGTACAGTACAAAGCATTAAAAAAGCCCTTTAATTAGTTACTTTTTAAATACAACATTTTTCACGTGCTGCCCTCCTGAAGCAAACAAGTATTGACCCGATTTACTGAATTTCTGTTTGGATGGTTGCCTTGAGTTGGACGGTTTTTGACGGCAAACTCTTCTCTTTATGTATCCGGTCATTCCATATCACAAATCTCGAAATCAATTTCCCATCATTAAAAATCACCCTGCATGTAAATTACTTTATGCCAATATAAATATTTAATATTATTGCTCATAAATTTACCCAAATTGTAAGCATTATGTAGTGTATTACTTTGCTGTGATGCGTATGTTGTGTGACACAACAGCCTTTGCTGTTGTGTTGGTTCTTGTGTGAAAAAACTCAACAAAATTGTTACTATATATTTTACCATTGCACATCCTTATGAACATAGGTTTTAGCCAATCACTCTAACGAAAATTTTTCAGGAGCCTATAGCTGCACACTAGGGCTCGGTGGTATACCGATACTACGAAATTTTGAGAATACCGAAAAATACCGATACCGCGTTATCTTGATTAAAAAATGGATCGGTATTTAATTTAAGAGTATTGGTACAGTGTGCAGGTGCAGACCTGTAGGAAAGCCAGGGTCAATTATATATATATATATATATATATATATATATTT
>CABFPE010000326.1:323286-335202 GCA_900660155.1 Hofstenia miamia | reverse complement strand
ATATGTATGTACATGTATATATACTATTTAGTTTTCATATATATTTATATATATATGTGTGCATATGTATGTACATGTATATATACTATTTAATTTTCATATTCATACAGCAGTATTTTGTGAAGCGAACCGACTCCAAAATATTTATGCCTCTGGGTCCTACTGCACATATTTGACTATTGCATGAATGAACCAACAAAATATGTACAATATGTAATCCTGTTAAATCTTTTCTATTAAGCGTTTGTTTTTGTAATTTGCAGCAATAGGTTTTACTATTTTTTTTCTCCGCGATGCTATTTTTCTCTACGTGTTGATTGCTTCAAGTACACTGAATTTGTGACTTTACATCTAACTTTAAAGGGCAACTAAAGACTAACTTTGAAGGACTAGTTCAAGCATTACTTGGTATTGTGATGGGCTGATATTCAACTGCTTTTTCGTTGTAATAAATTAGTAATTTTGTGAAACTACATAAGTTGTTCACAAAAAAATTAAGTAATTTTGTATATTGGAAATACATTTCGCTGCCAACATACGCGTATTTCTTTGACAAGTTAGAGGAATATTTAGGGTTGTTATATAGTCTCAAATTGGTAAGAAGCATTCAATCATAATTTAATATTTAGATATGATTTTGCAAAATTATAATTCATTTTTACCTTAGCTTTCTCTTTCATAATTACCGCAACAAATGTGGTTTATATTTGAGATTGTAAATATAATATATACAAAAAAATAATTTTTTTTTGTTGTATACTTGAAAACTTTCTAGCGATCACAATGATAATGAATATCATTTTTTGATACATAAAAAATGTTACAATCTTCATTTTAGTAACTAACCTAAGAATATTGTTTCTATATGTTTAAGGAATTCAATGCGCGTTGGAAAAATTTTAAGATTCAATCAAAGCTTGAAATCTAGCATAATTAATCTGAGTTGACAGATTCACGTTGAAAGATTACATTGCAACGTTGTCAATACTCTTTGTACATGTATTAAAAATTAAAAATGTTTCCAGGCTTCAAAATTTACCTCTTAATTGTAAAAATTTAGATGAGTTTAGCAAAAGATACGTAAAATAATCAAAATATTTCTTCAAATTCACAAAATTATTTTAAGCAGCTCTGCCAATCAACGAACAGCTGCTAAAGGCGCTGACATTTAAAAAATACTTGAGTGATTGAATTCAAGATATTGAAAAAACGAGTACATGTTTAATGAAAAATTTACTATATTTACATAGCTATGCCCTATGCTGTAGACAGTTACATACTACATTTATTAAATGGCTATAGTTATTGAATCTCTAACTTTTGTTATTGCAGGTGTTTAATATTTTGAATTATGTTGACATTCGACAGTTTAAAAAGATCTTTTGCATAAAATTTGGCTCTATTTACATTTGTTTTCAATGAATACACCACCTGCAATAGTTAACTTCAAACATCAATAGAGGATGTAACAATACTAAAATCTATATAAGCTAAAAAAATATTTCGGAATTTTAGTATCCTTATAGTAATCTCATTTCTAATTACAGGCTAAACGTACATTATTGAACTATTATATAGAACATTTTGCTTTTCACAAAATCAAACTTTTCCGTATTTAATCAACCAGATATTGCAGCTCCTGGTATCGGCAATGTATCGTATACCAAATGAAATAACATAGGTCGGTCCGGTCCTGAGATGGATGTGGGGCCGACAGGACATGACTGGGTTTGGTTTAATAAATATTGACTAAAGAATCGATGTACGCAAGTCAATTCAAATGTACTCAATTCTATATATGTTATAAGCAATGTGCTCAAAAATATAATGTACGTTTTGGAAATTAATATTAGTATCATATAGATACTGTCAGAGATGGACACGGACCGAATTTTTCAGGCCCGGTTCAGCCCATTCCGGCAACTATTATTTAAAGCCCATTTCCGCCCGTCATAATTTATTGATCTATTTCAACACATAAATTATTGCCTGTAGGACTAAGTCCAATATCACTACTATTTCTTTCTGACTGAGCAGAAGTTGCTTGGGTAGCATATATTTTTATTGCAATGTTATACAAAGTTGGATAAATGCTTCTATTGAGATTTCAAAAATGTATATTTACAAGTTTGTTACAATTCATTTTTTTCGGTCCCGTGGGCTAGCCTGACCCGTGTCCATCTATGGGTACTGTTCTAAACTCAATTCAGATTTTTCAATTTCAGTGTGTATTTTGCATTAATTGAAGTGGGCCGAGCCGTAATTTTCCCTAAGTTTTGAGCCCATATCAATCTCTGATCAGTTCAAGTGTGATTTAATGTCAGCCCCGAAATGTACCTGTAATATTGGAGTTAATAATTCCGAACAAGCCTTTCAATTTCGAGATTGAAATCCTGGCATCCCTGTGTGACGAATTGATTATAATGTACTATCGTTGGGCCTCTTGCATCATTGAATTAGGCCTAGATCAAAACAATAAACATTTCTGTTCAGGAATTTAGCTATCTTCCAAACTTTTGCATACCGAAAATATGGGGATTTATTTTTAAGAAATTCTTGATTGGAATCATAAATTATAGCAAAAAATTCCACGATTCGAGATGCTGAGTACTCTAGGTTGCCAACCCTAATAACATATTAGCAAGTCAAGACACTCAAATTATATAAAGCTTCATCAATATATTTGTTATTTTTAATATCTTAGAAATTTCATTCCACTTAGCATTGTTTCTAGCAGCTCATGATTTTCATGGATTTTTTCCTCTTCATGGTGACTAAAATATTTTATATATCGATTTTTGGCTCGCCATTTCTAACTTGAGGTCATTGACTGATTGTGAAATGACCCCATACACCATTAAAACTACTCCACATGAAAGATGACTTTTTGCTTCTCCTGTAAAAGTCATAATGCAAACCAAATTAAAAATTCAATTTAAATGACTAAGCGTTTATAAGTGCATCTATTTCGTGCATAAAATTTAATTTTAAGTAGTTTCCTTTTTTAAGTTTATCACTAATAAGTCTGAATTTAACAAGGGTTATAACTAGGGCAATTTATATTTTTACATTAAAAAAATTGGCCTTCAAATTTTTTTAATTCTGGACATAAAAAATTAGTTCTTTTCCTAAAATTTCTTACATTAAATTTTTATTACAGAAACGGAAATTCTTCATGTTCACATGCAAGTTAAGTAAAAAGTTGCTATAGTACGGCGATATCAATATGAAATTGACAACATTGTTCTCTTTAAAGTTCTCTCATTGTCAAGCATTATATTCAATAGTGAAAAGCTCCATTCAACGGATACAAATGATGGCTGAGCATTCTGCACATTTCCACTGGCTTCAAATCAATTTCCTATAATAGAAAGTTATGTAGCATATGGAAAACTATTTCAAAATATGAAAAAATAATATTCAAAAAATAAACACGTTCATTGACTAATTTTACTGTTACATATCATTCTACCTTAGATATCCGAATCTGCACAAAATTGTAAAATATTAGCGGGATAGCTCGTATTTAAGAGACCACAAAAATCCTGCAATTCGCTCCATTCGGAAGCATGGTCATGTTCGAAGTTCCAAATTGCTTAACACGCTCAGCAAGCTTTTTGTCTTTTATAATACCATACAACTCTTGCATTATATGCGGGTTTCCAACTGCATCTTCAGAGAAGAACTCAAAAATGGCTGACACAATTTGAAAGTTTTCTGTTTAATAAAATGCTGATTCCAACCATGATTACCATTGGGTTATTAAACAAGTTGAAAGGTGTTTCACTTTTGATGGTTGCAGCGCAATTGTGAAGGAGATCAGCAACGCAAGTTACATAGTGTAGTGATAGACAAGGATTTTTTTGAACTTCAGATGCTTTACACATATATTTTGCCGCATCAGACAGAACATCGCTTATTTTTGTTAGAATTTTCATATGGTTTCAGAGTGTGTATTTTCAACAATTTACAGTCTTGCTGGTTTCTTAAGAACACCGACGAGAACATGAACATACTTCGAGCGACCCTGACTACTTTCATCCACTATCAAGATTTTCTTGATTTCTAGGTATTCAAGAATTGTTCTCTTCTTTTTATCATTGAACGAGATCGAAATGCAGAATAAATATGAATAAGAAATTTGACATTTTCAATGAATTTTTTAAAGTTTTAATTCAAAATTTTTCTGATGTACTGAAAATGACATTTTTATGAAATCTTTAGATTTTTACTCATTCGGTATCTTTTGACTTTTTTTGCGTTTTATCGTTCCAGTTATAACCTACCTTAGGTATATCAATATTTCTAATCAAAATTTATTCAGTTCTGCTGACAGCTAACTTTTCTATTAATCGGAAAGACTTTCCGATTGAATATTTGTTGTAAGTCTGTCAATGACCTATAGATGTTGTTATCAACTTTACAAAGCACTTTGTGCATATATTGGCATTAAATTTTAAAAGAGGGTTTTACTATTTAAAGTACAACAGCTAAGATTTATTGTAGGAACATTAAAATTACAAATTTTATATATGGGTATTTTACAAGTGACCCATTTACCATGATTAATTACTAGTAAGTGTTTTAAAGTTTATCGTAGTACCCGCTTAACAGCAAAAGAAGAAAGCGGATAGCAGTCTACATTTGGGAAATGTATCCAATACTTTCTATTGATTTTCATTAATTTCAATTAACCTTATATATTTTCTTGTAAAAATTTGGGCGAAAGATATTTAGTAGCTTATTTCACTTGTTGCTATGTTATTCACACTTTAAACTTGCTGTATTTCGATTTGATTTTAAGCTATTTAGAAAATTTCAGTAAATCATTTGGCTCTGAGTTAGAAGGCAAAATATTCCAAAAGACCAATAGCAAAGCACCAGGAAAATACGTTCCAAACAAAAATGGTAAATCTAGTTGGTTCCGGAAGCCATTTATGGATAAGAAATCCAATAATAATCTGGCATCAATGCTCGTAACATCTCTTATTGAAACCGAACCTTTTATTGCAGAGGAGGCTACAAAAGAGAAGGTTTCTGGGGAAGATATGATAATTGAGAAGTTATCAAACATCGATGAAGTTCTTTTCTACATTGCTTGCCGACTTAGAGGTAAAATCATTGTATATATATATATATATATATATATATATATNATATATATAATATATATTAGAGATTGATATCGGGTACAAAAATTTGATTAATTATTAAGAAAATGGGGATGTTAACCACAGCTTGATTTGAGAAAGATCCAAGACGTTAAGTAATACGAATGAATTGCTGATTCCCCGTCAGAAAATGATTGGGGTTAATGATCATTTGATTAGTCGAGTTGTGTTCGGGTAGTAAATATTGCAATCGGGTCGGGTTCGGATCCATGTTTATCTCATATTTTCACTCTAGTATGTACATATATATATATATATATATATATATATATATATGTATGTATATATATATAATAATTCAAGGTTACTGAAACCTCAAATACCTTTGCTTGCATAAAAGCATAATAAAAAAAGAAATTATTAATTGCATCTTTAACTTTGTGTAATAAGTAAATATGTTTTCTAAGCTTCGGATTTTTGCAGATTATTTTTGTTGAGTTTGAATGCAAAGTTCATGGAAGTTTTAAGAATGCTTTCTTTAGCTTTTTTCAATTTCAATTTTGTCATCAACCCAACTGCATTCATTTATAATTTCTCTTAAATAGCAAAGCCAATGATTGCTGTTATATTCAAAAAGTTTTTCCGCTTTCGTATTTACTTTGAAGTTACTAAATGTCCTAATTCTTAAAAATTCGTGGCATTCTTTTAAATAGAAAAGTACAATATATTGTAATGGAAGACATAATTTTCATTTTTAAGCAGAATTTCTATTATTAGTAAATCTGTTTGAGAATTAGAATGAATATTACATTGAAATATGTATGTCTTCATTTTTCTTGAAATAAAGTTGTTGTAATTTAAATTCTCTTTGTGAATTATTTATAAAATCATTATAATTTCCTTTACCTTAATTTAACTATTTACAAAACTCTAATTAGATTCATTTATTAGATGTTTCCCAAACGTTTAAAGAACTTTGATTTTCTCACAGAAGATAACTTTTTTGATTTTTTTCTATCTTTATATGCGGAAAATCAGTGGCAATTCTAGCCTTATATTTAACGTCTAGGTAGGAATCAATTGTCGAAGTCAGAGGTCCAACATTATTATTGGACAAATTAGATAATTTCATTGCAATATTATTTTCAATAAAAGATGCATACGTTACTATATTCAAAACAAATATTATTTAGTAAAATAAAGAAAAATTCTTAGCTAGTTACTCGTTAAAACACCGAATCATTGAATCAGCCTTAAACTGCTCTGTGTTTTTCTAACGTTTGTCTATCACTTGGGTAGTTCTACTCTAAACTATTTATGTTTTGTTTCAACCAAAGCCATCAATTCAACTGCTATGAAGTTTATTACTTTTATTAAGTTGGATTAGGCAGCACTCAGTCAATATAATATATTTATTGAGTAATTACTTAAAAATAGTTATATTGCTCATGAAATTTTGGGGAATTTCTACCCAAAGGAATAGCCCATTTGATGTCTTCCTTTTTGCTAATGAATAACATTTATGCATTAGTGGCTCGACAATGTATGTGTGTTAGGTTTGTTCATTTTCTGTTGATGCTAGAAAATTTGCGTTTGAACTACCTGATGTGGTGCCGTTTGGCTTAAACATCACTGAACTCGTAAAATTACATTAATTAGGGGAATCCCTTCTTGCCAAATATAATTTCTTTAAGAATCTTGTTCTATTTCCAGCGCATTATATTATCTGCGTATATTATGAGGATTCGCAATTGTTCAAAAGTTACTTTAGCAAAATCTATTTTGTTGCCACATCTGGTTTATGAAAATGCGCTCTTAATCGGTTTTACTATTAATTTACATAAACGTTTACAGTCCATATTCATTTTGGCCGCAGGGGAATTTTCAGTAAACCTAGAAATGTTCTGCACTAGCATTGCTGAAGAAGCGCAAACATTTTACCAATAAAAGACAGAATTGATTAATTAAGATCTAATGTACCATTCATAGAATAATCTACATCCACGAACCTAAATATCTAGCTGAGCTACTTCAATTATACACACTAAACCGCGATTTGCGTTTGTCAGCTTTAACTAGTTTCTCTAAAGTCAAATTCAACTGTAGGCGATGCTTCCTTTTGTATTGTTGGGCCAAACATTTGGAATTCTGTACCATCCATTTAGACGAATCATTTCCTGTTTAAAAGAAAGTTGAAACAGCTTTTGTTTGACCGTGTATTTCATTATGCTGATAGTTAATTTACTACAATTTCGCTGGCGCATTCGAAACTCAGCAGGGTTAATATTTATAAATCTTGTGTATGTGTATATTTGCACTTTAGAAATACGTTTATTTATTTATTATTCATTCATTATTTCGTTGTCAATAGTTATTAAGTTATTAAAATCATGCTGTTTTCTATGTTTTTAAGTTAACCACATTTTAATGAAAATCTGATTAATATTTATACATCTCGACTCGCAAGGCGTTTATTCAAATGGTTTTTTAAAAAAAATCACACTAATGAGATTTCAAAATGTTAGTGAAGATATTTAGGTGATGAGATTCGAGCAGCAATTAAAAACGAATGGGTCTTTCTAGCAGAAGTAATCGATCGCATTCTCGGATTTCTCTTTATCATATTCTTCAGTTATACCACTTTCTATTTGCTGAATCGTGGTCGCCTTTTTGGATGAAGTTATTAAAAAATGGTCTATTGTTTCGTAATTGATTTGTTTGAGTTCATTTTGCTAGTGAAGTACTATTTTTAGTAAATCATTTATCAGAGTCTTTTCTACAAAATTCTTTTACGGTAAAATGTGGAACATTATTAGGAATGGTGTTTCTATACCTCACACTTTAAATTGTACGCATTCTGATTTATTAGTTTTAGAGTGGTGTTCTATTCTACACTGTCTCTTCAACAGGTTCATCATATCGCTTAGTCAGGAATTTTTGACGGGTCAGCTGGGTAATTTTTTTCTTAAGACATCCAGTTCAACCGGGTCATCGGTTCACATTAAAATAAACAAATGAAGGAAATATATTACACAAACGGTTTTAACTCAATAAATTCAAATTCATTGTTACTTATACAAATACCACGTGTGTCTTAAATGGCTTTACTGGTTTCAGAAGTTTTTATATAAAATTTTGTTTTTTCTTTAATGCAAAACCGCATAAGAATTTGTGTGCAAAATAAATTGTGCTTTACTAATAGCTTTAATACCAAAAACTTCAATTGTTAATAGTTACTGTTAAAAATGAATTGGAATATGAAAACTTTAACAGTTTATTCTAGAATAGAAGATTTCAACTAGGAATTTGATTTACGCATTTTACACAAAATGCTAGTTTCCAAAATTATTTCGATATAAACAATTTCAGGGCCCTCACAAGAAGTTTTCAGATTTAATTTATTAGGAGCAGTTTTTTATTTTACATTCTAATTTATGAGAGAATCTTGTCTTTATAATGCGAGGTAAAGCGTTCGAATGTCAGTGAAGTTGTTCACAGAGTCCTTTATTTTAAAATTTTGCCGCGGCAAACGCGATTCGAGGCCCATAGGTCACTAGGTCAAATTCCTTGACCTTGTCGCACCTCTGTAAGGTTGGTAAGCCTTTATTAGACTACACCAAAAAATAAAAATACACCACAAAGTATAAATATATATATGTATATATATATATATATATATATATATATATATGTTGTATTTCATGCATTTGTTATTGAAAATTTTGATTTCTAGGTGATGTTTTCCCAAACGATGTAGTCCTTACAGTATGTACATATGCTGTATATGCTTGCTATTTACAACTTTTGGCCTATTCCTAGATAAAAACATACAACTATGCAAAATTTGATATACCTGTGATATTTATATAACTTAAAAACTGGGATGTCAGAGAATTAATCGTATATGCAATGTACTATTTAAAAAATTTGATATATGTAAATTCAAGTGCACATCAAATAATCAAATAAAGAATACATTAATTAATACATGTATGTTTATTTTAATCTTAGCCGAATGTGAATTTTTATGTACAATGATATAATTAGCTAAATGTAATACAGGTACAAAAGCATGTAAATGTTGAAAGAGCTAGTTCCATATATTTGATAAATTCCTTTATTTTACCGTATAATTTATTCACAGCTTGAAAATCAAGAAAGAAGTACATGAAAAGATTTATTGTCTTTTTAAAATTATTTATTCAGAATTTTATAATAGTTTCTTTTTTAAGTTCAGTAGTACTTCCCCATTGATTTTATTATGCCGTNATATAACTTAAAAACTGGGATGTCAGAGAATTAATCGTATATGCAATGTACTATTTAAAAAATTTGATATATATAAATTCAAGTACACATCAAATAAAGAATACATTAATTAATACATGTATGTTTATTTTAATCTTAGCCGAATGTGAATTTTTATGTACAACGATATAATTAGCTAAATGTAATACAGGTACAAAAGCATGTAAATGTTGAAAGAGCTAGTTCCATATATTTGATAAATTCCTTTATTTTACCGTATAATTTATTCACAGCTTGAAAATCAAGAAAGAAGTACATGAAAAGATTTATTGTCTTTTTAAAATTATTTATTCAGAATTTTATAATAGTTTCTTTTTTAAGTTCAGTAGTACTTCCCCATTGATTTTATTATGCCGTCTTTGGAATTTTCTTTTATTGTTTCTTTGTAGACTTTAAGCAAATTTTAGGATTTTAACAGACAATCACTGTGCGTGTAGAAGTAAATGGTCAAAAATCGTCCCCTAATCTAGTTTTGAGATCCATACTGATTTACAATATAATTTCCGATTTGATTGTCGGGGAGGCATCTCGAGAAGGTGGAATAAGCGTCTGCTAGTTTTTTAATACAGTGTTCTTAGATCGGCTGCGTTGCATTAGTTGATTTATAAAAAGAAGCGGGAAAACATAAAAAACAATTAAATTGCATTATGCTTTCAGATACGTAATAAACATTAAATAAGAATAAATATGACATGTTTTAAAACTCCAAATAAAGCTGAACATAAAGAAACATGGGAGAAAAAAAGGATTTCTTGCAATGAAATTTTAACTATGTAATCATGTTCCAATTAATAAAATCTAAAAGAAATTCAATCGAAGACATAATGCCAGGACTTAGAGACACACTGCTATTGCTCTATGTATGATGATAATGCACAATAGTGAAACTTAATGCCTATGCAAAAATCGAAATTCGCCAGAACTTCAGATTTTTACCCCACGGATACCTCAGTATATGCCATCCGCTAGAATATTTTTTCAACTTTTAACACACTTGGTGAATATTTTGCATTAAGTTGTCATTAATCAGCCATGAATAAAACGCATAATCGAACGAATCAAAACAATAATTTGACTGCTTTTTGTATAGTCTTATACAAAAGTCATTGATTCTTTCAGGATTTGATTTGTGTTTTGCGACCTAGCCCACTGAGCCCGAAGGTTTTGTGAGCTTGAAGATGTACAGGCGGCTATATTTATTAAATTTATCATAATTTGACTAGATTTTCCTTTTCTTGTTTGACTTTGTTTAAGATTCTGTGCAAACGGCACCATTCTTTTAAAGAAGTTGGAAATATTTTGAATTTCTTCAATTGATTTCACATTATAATTGGCTTAGCAATTATGCATGTACGGGTTTCGGGCTGCATAATTCTGCTGCAACCCAGCGCGGGAAGGCTAAAGCTTTTGCTAGTGGGCTATTCTTTATTAGCAGCGCTCAAGTCCTTACATTGGATAGTAGATGCAAATGCTGGCACACTGTCTTATTTAGTATTTTCTTTTCAAAATTCTACCATATGTAATTCATGCCAAAAATGTATTAATGAACTTTCTCCTTCCATTATTTGCCATACATGTGATGTTAAACTTCTCTGGACGGAATTTTGCTCCGGGTTTACACCACCTAAATGCTTGCATTCCCTTAAAGATATTCGTGAAAATCTTATTGTTTTTTTGTAATTCTTGTTTTTCTAATAGAAAAAAGTACATCATACTGAATCTTATCTCAGACGTCAATCCATTACGCTTGAAAACATCGATTCAAAGATTCGTGATCTTGACACTCAAATCTCGAAACATCTAAAGAAATTCAAGGAGTTTTCTCGAAGCAGTTTAATCTCTGCTAGAGATAACATCTCCGCATCTATTCGAATTCAAGTATTGAAAGAATCTTTAATTGGGAATCATTATTTTCAATCTATTTCTAAACTAGAAGTGGTTAAGTAAAGCTACAAGTCACTTTGACATAAGTGAACATGCTAATAATGATATATTTCGTCTTGGAAAATTTGATTATACTAAATCTCGTCCGAGAACAACGTTAGTAAAGCTAAATTTCGTATGGAATATGTGAATGATACTATCGCGAGTTAACAATCCAGTCGAACTAGAAAAACAAATTTTAAAGAAAAGATGGGAAATGATAGTAGTAAGAGAAAGAGTGATGACAAAGCAACATTAAAAGAATGTATGGCATGAATAAACCCAGAAATGTAAAATTGCCAGTAGTGAATGATCTAAGGAAATGGAGTGTTGAACTAGACTCCTCAGAGTTGACATTCTTAGGCTCGAATCGAGTTGGAATCTTATTGCTCAAGTTTGAGTCGAGTTACAATTATATTTATACTTATTTTTTTAGTTATTCTAAACTGTATATAACTGTGCTACTCTACATAAATGTGCGGCAGAACTACAGCATGTTAAATTAAATGAGAGAAACCAAGCCTGATGGCCTACAATTGAGGATAAATAGCGAAAGGTCAATGTATTCATCGAT
>CABFPE010000326.1:303057-314384 GCA_900660155.1 Hofstenia miamia | reverse complement strand
TAGCACCCTCTGACCATTGAAGGCCTGCCGGGGACTGAGGGCCTTTGCTCTATCGTGACTTTTCATCAGCGTTATTTTTTGTGTTTGATTTTGGACTCACATTCTCCTAGGAAGTTGCCAACCAAGGCTTAAGAGACCTTCCTACCCCATGAGCTTTCATTTTGGACTGCCCTTGTCCTAGGAAGTTGCCAACCAAGGCTTTAGAGTGCTTCCTACCCTGTGAGCTAAGTCATCCAGTTTGCTAACCACGATCACAGTTGCTTAACCTCAGCTTACCTATCTGTGTCTCTACCAACTGGGCTACCTGCCCACTTTATTATTATTATTATTATTATTATTATTATTATACATTGAGCACCTACACAAACATCTACTCAAATATTGATTATATTATTATATATTGTACATATTCATTTGTAGTTAATTATTTGTTTATGTTTTATTTTTTTGTCATGTGTTAGTTTGTAGATTTTTGTATACATATATTGATCAATATATTTGCTCTGACTCTTATTGGAGTTATCGTTATATAATCTGGAGCATGCGGAAATAAATTGCTTACATCTTCGTTCTATACGCCACATATTATATATTGTATGTCTACTGAATACCAGTTTCCCGGTTATTAAATTATGAATTGGATGATTGAATTATTACTCAACATCAATATATTGACATCAGTGGCTTCATGCTTTTAAACGTTAAGCACGGTAATGTAATGCTGAAGTGATATTTCAAACTATAGCTGAAGAAAAGGTATCACACTGAGAAGGCATTGCTAAAACAAAGACGTACATTGAAAACTAATCAAAAAGAAAATGAAGATATTAACTTAAATATAATTTTAGTTTTCACCTAAGCCTAAAGTATATATTTTTGTTGAAGCTTTCTTGAATGAATTATTTTATAATGCACCTCTGTACTGTGTCCAATATCTATAATGTTAGGATTAGTATATTTCTCCTTTGAAAAATTTAACTGCGTTTCTGACTTCGTAGGTTGTAAAAAATTCCTAAAACACCAAATTGAATTTTTCAAGGTTGCATTTGTTTCTGACTTTTTTAAACAAAGATTAAATGTCATATTGCATACAAATGTATATTTGGGTTTTTGTCTTACCATAGTACAGCCCTTCGTAGTATATTTGAAAACGAATGTTTAGGATGTGTGATCATTAGTACACGTTCATTAAAATTTGTAGGTACAGACAATTCTCAAGGTCTTTATAATTTTGTTTGCATTGCAGCAATGTTCTCTGTGTATTTGAATTGGCATTTATTACTAACTTGCTTGCCAAAAACAAAGTAGTTTTAACATTGTAAATTCACGTAATGCTATCAATAAATTTAACCATTCTGCTATCAATTCTTTCTTATATTATTCCTTCCGCTTTACTCATCTGCAATGGAATAGAAGATCATATCTTAGACTCTACAATTGGAACTTGTGGAAAAACCATATATAAATGCCATCTAGGTGGCTCTCCAACCATTTACAATGTTGCTGATGCCGGATACATGTTCTCAGCAGATTTGAAAAAGATTCCAATAAACTCTAACACTATGAAAGACTGTGGACTTACACTTACATGTGCACAAAATGGAATGATTGTAAGCATCACCAAGGTGCCTAATAGTTCACACAGCTTTGTATTTAATAACTCATATTGTTATGCGAAACTTGAAGATGATATGTATATTCTTAATTCAACATGGAGCGATTGTAGCATTAAAAGATATATTACTACTAATTTAAGTGTAGGATTCGAAGCTGGTATTAATATTGTTCGAGATGGAAAACTTACATTTGACAGTGAGTTTAAAGTAGCATGTCTTTATCAAGAAGGTAAAGAAATTTCTAAGTCTATTGATGTTATAGAAATAGAGGATGATTCAAATAATACAAGGGTAGAGGCTTTGATACAAATATCCAACATAGTGATTCCTTTAAATTTATGGAATAATTATCCACCAATGGTATACATGGGTGACAAAGTTTATGGCCGAGTAGGTTTATCCACAAATGTACCAAGTCTTTGGATTTCATTGCACTCTTGTTGGATAACTAATAATGAAAATAATGAATTATTTGTAGATAATCTATATACAAATGGTTGTACACAGGAAGCATCATTTATGTATGACCACAACGAAAGTGTAATAGATTTCTCATTTAAAGTGATTCCATTTCAAGGGATTACGGTTTCTCCATATAGTGTAGAAGTGCTTCATCTGTATTGCTCAGTTGTAACTTGCTATGATGATCCGAACTGTGAATCCAAGGGAGTTTGTAAGGCTCAGAATCATTTCAGACCAGATACTGACCCTGTGTTAAAGAGTAAACTACTTCTCTTAAAGAAGAACGAAGTTGTTAACAAAAAGAAATTGATCACAACTGTTCCATCCAATATCACGCTAATTATGTGTGTTTTAATGATATCAACCGTTATGACGATTGTACTTGCTTTTTTATTGAGGCTTCGTCATCCGCCTTCAGATCACTACCCCGAGCATGTGTTTGTGGGTGTCCCACTCCATTGAGACTTCTTTCGTTAGTTATTAGTTTTCTGTAAAAATCTAAATTTAATAACTTAAAGTATGCTTTGTTTTAGCATCAAATGTGTATTTTAAAGGACAATGCTATTTGTAAATAAACTAGGTTATTTGATTTGAAAATATTCAAAGATAAATATGTACGAAATAAACAAGGTTGGTTTTTCTTACTGATAATGCAAAATTCAGAAGCAATTAAAAATATTAAATATTACTGTTAGAATTTGCATGCATTACACAGTAAATCGCTGAATTAAATTATTTAGAACATCGCTATTAATATATTATGGAAATTTTTGAAATTTTTTTGCTACCACTATATATAATTAGAAATGATTTTTCTTCATTGGACTTACAAAAGTCAAAATTTTCAAAATTAATTCAAGATATCTCAATTTTAAATTATAAACATTGGATTTTCATTGTATTGATTGTAGGCTTGTATTGTTGCTTGAGTTATAATTTTTATGTAGTACATGTATATGAAAATAATCAGTAAAGTCATGAATATTTATTTTGTATTCCATTTTTCATACTTTTAACCAAAACTAGTTTTAATTTTGTAAGGCTCATCTAATATTTAGGGGACAAATATGTCAATTTGATCACACGAGACAGCATACCAGGTAGAATGGCTCTTACAAAGTTGCTCTCAAATTTGTGAGCTTGATAGATACATTTCCTTAGAATAGCTTAAAGAAAAATGCAATATAATTTAAGTTTTTCTGAGGAAATATTATTTCTGAAAATCTGTATTCAGAAATGACATAACAATATATAATCATGCTGATAGCAACATTGAAAGCGTCAAGAAGCTGTACAAAAGCATTACAAAATAATATAATTCACACTCGGGCTATGGTATTCAATTAAGAAATTTAACACCATATCCCAAGTGTGTAATATTTTATTTTTCAATAATTTTAAATTAAATGTACGACTATATTCAATTCTGACATTAGATTTCATTATCCAGTGAAGACATCTCCTTTGAAATCTTTCCAGTGCTTGAAANATATATATATATACTAAAATGTCTTCCAAGGGCAAATGTTATCAGACCTAAAATGTTCTTTAACGTAAAATTCCAAGAATCTCATAAGTTTCATTTTGAACGCATATGGTTTATCAAAAACGATCAATAGAAGTATTGATTATTATTTAATTGTTCATGTAGATTATTAGATCGCAAAAATTATTATGTGAACTATTCTTTCCACACTTACGTATAGTAAATAAATTTTTTGAACTTTGTCTTAGTTCACTTGAATTAAGCATACATAATCATAAGGATTCACTTTGCATAATCCATGTAATAGCCTGTTAAAATATACTAGGTCGTATAATTGAAATTGAATAGCAATTGGTAAAAATTTTAAATTAAATGTACGACTATATTCAATTCTGACATTAGATTTCATTATCCAGTGAAGACATCTCCTTTGAAATCTTTCCAGTGCTTGAAATTGGAATCTTGGAGGCCACCAGCATTGTCAAGCATCCTTTAAAATTGATAATATGTAGCTTTTATAAATGTTCAATTTTGCATTAATATTATTGCCGATTGGTACATTTCTTCTTACAAAGAATAAAATGCGTAACCCTTGTTGCATAATATTTTTATAGTGTGCATTCCATTTCAAATTGTACAAAATGATAATGTTTTTTTATATTATCATAGTAAGTTCATACTTGAACATTTTGAGTGATATACTGTAGTTTGATTTAAACTTGTTAGACATCTGCTATCCCTTAATCAGCACAGTTTGTAATTTTCACTTACATAACTATTCATTAAATTAAACAGATACTACACGTTTTTACATTTACAAAACAGTGAAAAAGTTGAAAATAATGCAGCTATTTTCAGAGATAATTTTGTCAATTCTTTTCAACTCAAAATATTGTCAAGAATAAATTCACAAAAACGAGCTATTTACAGATTTTTTAATAAAAGAGAAAAACTATTTGCAGAATTTAGCGAATTTATTTCTTTTGAATTGCTTAAGACAAAGGGAAGAACATAAAAATGATATGTGTAGTTTAGATTATGGATCTTTGTCGAATTGTGGATGAAATTTTTACCTCGATTGCAATGGGGTGTATGATTTTATATTGTTAAACAGAATTTTAATTTAATAGATTCATAGGTAAAAAAGAAGAGAATAGTCGTACAAAAATATCATTTTCAAATTCAAAAATTGTCCAAATCTACTTAAAACTAGACAAAAAGTGTTACACAAATATAAAAAATTGCCCATTATAATCATAAATTAAAATAATTAATGAAATTGATCGTTGAAGAAGAGGACGTTTTAACTGATTTTGCACTTGTTTCGCTTCGACGCTCTTCTTCGTTGATGATGTCGCAAAGATTGTGCTCTACTTTGTGCCAGTGATTGTACAGGATGTGGCCATACATAGTCATCATCGCTACTGCTGCTACTGCTGTCATCACTAAAGTAACCCCATGCTCGGCAACGTGAGTCAGAAGCTCGTAAATCTCTTCTTCTCCTTACAGAGTCTTCGCCATCTGACAGAGTTGCAGTCCAAATGTGACAATCTTCATCCTCCTCACCACTGGACATTCCTGGAAGAGAACTGCTTCGACTTCGTTGCGTAACAGTTGGATTGAAAGAAACGTTTTTTGGCTGAACAACTGGTGCACGATTGTGAATTAGATTGGATTTCTTTTGAGCAAATTTCTGGGCATTGCTCATGTCATTCTGATGATTTGGTGATTCATTTTCGGTGACCTTGCGGGGCTGTGTATAAATATGATCTGCAAATTCTTCGCAGTTTTTAGAGTCTGAGTTAATCCATTTTTCATTTTTGTGATTGGACCAAGATTCATCTCTCTGTAATGTATTTGAGTCCGCGTTCCAAGTATCTGTAGTCAAGGTGTTTGATTCTGTTACAAATTTTGGCTCCCAATTCAGCGACTGATCGACTTTAGTTTCCCTAGCTTGCTGGTCGGCAGATGCTTTCATATAGGCTGGCTTAGGCGGCAATGGAGGGGGCTGATCTTGTTTAACTGTAGGAGGGACATAATTAAAAGGTCTAATGACAGGAGGGTTAGCTGCTGAAGTGGATCTTCTTACTGACTCAACTGACACTACATGGGAAATGCTTCTATCAAGTGATCCACTGCCGAGTTTTCTACTACAAGTAACTGAACAGAAAATTGAGCCCTTCTTTGGAAGAAATGGTTGTCCTAACAGAGTTTTTGTGCAAGAAAAGCATGAAAAACACGCATCCGTTGCATGCCAATGCCGACCTTCGTATGTCATTTGGCCTTCATCAACACCTAAATTTAGGAGTATAAAGATTAAGTTAGAAGTATAAGGTGAGTTAGAAGTATGATGGCTAAGCATTAAATAAAATGCATAGTAATAGAGTATTCAATTCTGACAGAGTACTATTAAATTCTCTCAATCCCTCAACCTCTCTGGACCTTTTAAAATTTGTGATGATCTCTCAAAAAAATGGATATTCAAAAACTGAAACACCACTGAATAAAGGAGTGCCTCTTTTTTTACTGTATGTTATTTGAAACTTTCAAGTTCCTTCAACATAAGAATGATTTTAGCGCTGTTCCAATAGATGTGCCAACATCCCAAGATTTCCAAATTCCTTAATAGGCTTCAAGAATTTTTTTGAAAAAATGGGCAACACATTATGTACCTTAAACTTACACTCATGATTAACTGCTCATCGGAATATAAAATTTTAATAAAACCCAACTAATCATCGCATAGGATTATCTATTTATACATGTTTGAGGTATTTAAGTGTAGTAACTCCCTCAAATTACCATCTATGAATGAAAGATACCCCAATCTTATAATCTTATATACATAATGATTTTGACAGCATAGTGCAAGGTAAAATCTGTATTTTTTATACCTTATTATTCATTTCAAGGAATTTTGTGTTTACCTATTATTCCATGGCATGCAACGCAGTAAGCTGCAAAAGTCGATTGGTAGCAGCTGCAACAGTAAGGTTTTTCATCAATCATTATGTATCTCTGACCACCAAGTTGCGCGTCACAATTAAAGCAACAGAAATGTTTTACATGCCAACTGCGTCCTTCTGCTTCTGTACATTCGTCTGCAAATATTATCTAAATAATGAAAATATATAGAAAGTAATAAGCCTTTTTAAGCATAATTAATTAGAAATAAATGATAAAACATATAACGGGAGTTGAATTTATATATCGGTAATTGTGTATAAATTTGCAGCATTAAGTAATGATTTATTAAGTGAGCCTTAAAGATAAATTATAATGTATTCAGTTCTACTGCTTACTATGCACAGTAAATTATTGGTATTTTGCAAAATACAGAAGTTACATGTCATTTTTATGCTAGATATGAATATAGAAGAATCTAAGAATGTTGGAAATACAATTTCAAATTGACTAAGAATGAGTTGTTATAATAAATTATTGAAATTCAATTTCCTATTGTTAGAAACTATATGCGTTGTGTCGTGGGACCAAATGGACCTGGCATTTAGTACTAAATTCAGGGGAACTAAATGGGCTTGGGACCAATAAAATTTTTGTCCAGGAGAACCCTAGTAGCAGCACATCCTCTAATGTTACGTTGTGAAATATTGATAATAAGTGCTTACTTCATCACAGGCAGCACAGCGAGGTTTTAGTACTTCTGCGTGATGACGTCCACAGTAGATATGAGGTTCTCTCCAGAAAAAAATGAGATCGGCAAGCAGCTGGTCGCAGGTTTCACAAACAAAACACCCCGGATGCCAACAACTGCTGTGACTGGCTTTAACTGCAAAAACGGCAACTTCTCCACCAAGTATTCGTTTTTTACACTAAAGTAGTTTAATTAGTTTAGTTGCTCAAACGCGTATATAAATAAAGTTTGTTTACTTCTGGTGTTAAGGTTCAACAATTGATTCTTTGATGTTAAATCCAAGAAAGCATAAGTAGGATTTCTATTCTCATAATGAGCAATTTATATAAAATGAATGCACCACTAATGCCTTTAATCCAAAATTAATACAAAGTCGCTTTTATGAAAATTCCAGATCTAAAATGTATCGTGCGTTATTGCAGTCAGAGATAAAAATTAGACTGAGTACACTGAAAAGTCCCCACCCCTTTTTTTGTAAAAACCTGAAACATAAGATATCGACCCATATTCAAAATGCGCAATGTAATTTTTTTGGATAAAATGAATTATTGTGACTATGTAAAATCGCAAACTGCGAGTACCGGAAACAAATGTCGTACCATCTAGAGCCCATATACATATATATATATATATATATATATATATATATATATGTTGGTATTTTTGCCCATTAATTTCTAAATGTATGATCACAATGCAATAAAATAATAGTTACTTTATCATTTTAAGGCAAATGCTCGTGAAATAAATCAAAAAACGGATTTACACAGTGTAGCTTTTCTGTGATAACTTAAAAGTTCTAAACACATGAAGTACGGTTCAAATAATCAAAATCAGCATCGAATACGCCCCCAACGTCACTGAATACTAGGAGGCAAAAAACACTGGTATTCAGAGTCGCTTGGTATAAGAATGCTTGCTCAACTCACTCATTAATTATTGCAAGTAGCATTCCTTAGGGCCTGTGGCCTTGAAAATACCTTTCATATAAAACTTATTAAAACCTATCAATTAAAATTTCTTATTCAAAGTATGGTAGCTGGCAATAATCTATTTTACGNTCATTTTAAGGCAAATGCTCGTGAAATAAATCAAAAAACGGATTTACACAGTGTAGTAATGCATACGGCACCTATGCCATCCAGAGCCTCTATAAACGTTAAAATATTGCATTCAGCTTTTCTGTGATAACTTAAAAGTTCTAAACACATGAAGTACGGTTCAAATAATCAAAATCAGCATCGAATACGCCCCCAACGTCACTGAATACTAGGAGGCAAAAAACACTGGTATTCAGAGTCGCTTGGTATAAGAATGCTTGCTCAACTCACTCATTAATTATTGCAAGTAGCATTCCTTAGGGCCTGTGGCCTTGAAAATACCTTTCATATAAAACTTATTAAAACCTATCAATTAAAATTTCTTATTCAAAGTATGGTAGCTGGCAATAATCTATTTTACGGAGCAAAACTTCGTATAATATTTTTATCACAAAAATATCAAG
This sequence comes from Hofstenia miamia, assembly GCA_900660155.1. NCBI lineage: Eukaryota > Metazoa > Xenacoelomorpha > Acoela > Hofsteniidae > Hofstenia > Hofstenia miamia. The sequence continues at coordinate 305,661 of CABFPE010000326.1, read as the reverse complement.
CACATTTTGCCCCATTAGATTTCAGAGCAAACCCAACCCAGCCCATTTCCATATCTGCCAGTAATGATGCACATCAGGGTAGTTAGCGGATCACGTGGCCTACCATCCTACTCTACCCGTCTAATTTTTTACACGAAAATCTTTGGAAATATATTGATGGTACTTCAAAGAACATATAGTTAAGACAGATAACACATAAAAATGTAGTTCTTACCAATCAAGTAAATATAATTAGGTACAGCAGTGTTTAGCTTCAAGAAATCCTTGAAAACATTTCTGAAAAGAGGAAACAAGGTTATACGTTGTGAGCAAAGTACCTTCTACTATTTAACTAAGCCATGTTCTAATGTATGGACACATCTTTGCAATTGATACAGTCTAGGTCCTCAAAAAAAATTGTGAGGAATTTACAACCGTTGCTGCATTATTTGAGAGTTTACATTCTTATTGACAGTTTTTTGAGATCAAATCTTCATTGGATGTCAACTAATGTCCTACAAACGAATTTATTTTTTTTGAAAACGGAGAAAAAAAGAAATTGCTCAATTTTCCCTAAAAACCACAGCAGACGTGATCAAATATAAAACCCTCCGCAAAAAATTCTAAAACTTGGAAAATAAGCAAAGTTAAATTCTAAATATAGCAAAACTGGAATTTCTACATAAATGGTTACTTATAAATTTCTTACAACGGATATATTGTAAATTAAAAGCGAAAACTGTCAAACAAATTTATTTCAATTTGAATTGTTTTTCAAAATAAAATCCATACATTTAAATTATATTTGATTGGGTATTCTGAAATGTAACTTATCTTTTACTATTTATGGTTAAATTAAAATATTTATTTCATTATGTCCAAATATTTACAGTTAGTTACTTTTTGTGGCATTTGTTTACGACAACTAGCCTGTCAAGTCTCTAAGCACACAACATTGGATTTATCTAATGATTCAATTAACAGACATTGCAAAATATAATTTGAGATCATTGTATTAAATATCATTCGGCAATTCATATTTACCCTTTGCTTTTATATTTAAATGTACATATGTTCCAGAAGTGATAGGTAAATGCAACCTCATTTTGAAGATAACCAATGCCTCTATAGTTTCTACAACTATTCTCTTATCTTACTATTTTAATAGCCGTCATTGTAAAACAATTTCGAAGAATAATTTCTACTATATTTCTAATGCGATAGAAGACAAAAGGCCTAATTCAGTTCTGAGTTGAGAGACATCATTTGCTTCATGAACACAATCTTATCGAATTCTGACATAGTGCATGAGTAATCACTTAAATTGCTAAGTGTAAGTATCTCAAAAAGTATGTTTGTTGTTAGAGGCCGACAGTGTAACCGAACCGAAACCACGGTGTTTTGGTAAAACCGAAACCGAACCGAATGTATTTTGAATGAATACGTATAATTGATTATGTATATTTTTGAGCCGGGCGGAGCGGGACATCCCGTCGGGAGATTGTGCATGTCCAACAATTTGATGAAATTAAAATCGTTTTTAGCATGTACAAAAAATTTGTTTAGAGTTAAATTAATTGATTACAAAAATAGAAAATAATAAATCTGTCAAATAATATGTAACACTACAAAAATTTAATCAGCCATAGCTTAGCCGAACTCAGAAATAATTGCTTTTATATATATATATATATATATATATATATATATATATATTATAGTGAGAAATATATTGGTTACATTCCTAAATGGTTATCTACCATTCCATTTGTCAAAACTTTTGAATTTCTTCCATATTTTTTCGCATTCCTGCAAAAGATCAGAGGTGTTCAAGGTATTTGACACTTAGCGTTTGTTATAATTAATCAACAGGTGACAAATGTCGCACACGAAGTTAGTATTGATTGTCATATTGAAAACTGCCTTGAATGTTATCAATTAATAAATGGTTGTTTGATTAATGTGTTTAGCAGAAATGTAGATTCCTATTCCTTCAGTCGCGTACTTGGTATGCATGTACCTAATGACGATTTTTATAGGTTTTTTTGCAAAATTAAGTACTGCAAAAATATTTACTAATTCATAAACAATCAATATTTGATATATGGTTTCAAAATATTCATAAAATGAAAGTACAGGTTTCATTAGTGCATAGGATGGGAATATATGGAATTAATCCATCGTCCTTAAAAAGATTAATATGGAAATATTTTTTACAAAAAAAATTGTCTTTTTCTGAAGTGCAATCAATGGATTACTTCTGATAATATATATTGAAAGTTCATTTATTACAGAATTACAACTTGGCCACCTGTTCATATTTATATAATAAACCGGCCGGGTCAAAATTTATACAGAAAGCCTTATCTTAATAAAGTCAGGTTGATTATTATGTAGTTGTTCAAATACGCAAAAGCTCGTGTGCCTAAATTAGTTTTCTATGTGTGATTTTTACTTTCTAAGTATGAAAATTGGAATAAATCATTTTCGAGTAATTTTGCCAAAAATGGAGTTTATATAAATAGATTGAATACATTAATGGCACTAGAAGTAACGTTAACATAATTTTCAAACATTTGTTATCATGGAAATTCATATATATATATATATATATATATATATATA
>CABFPE010000326.1:241297-281846 GCA_900660155.1 Hofstenia miamia | reverse complement strand
TATATATATATATATATATATATATATATGCTATTACTTTTCCATTAGTTTTCCACAATCAGTTTTTGTATAAAAAGTTGTCATTAATTTTATTGATGGTTTCTTCAGGAAAATCAATAATAAAAACTGCATAAGATTTTGTTTATTGAGATATAAGCATTTTTTCTTAAGCTCTGTAAACAAACAAAGCTTATAAAATATTTAAATAAGGTTCTACCTCCCAATTATAGTTGATACCGAGTGCTTTATCATAATCTTTTAAAATTGTGATCGTGAAAGTCCTGCTGTTTTAATCGACAAGAATCTTTCATTTATAATTAAAATACTCTTAAAAGATTTAATTTCATTGGTTGGCAAGCTGCTGTTGCATAGAAACCTCCGAACATGTGTCATTCATTCCACTGAAAGACGTCAGTAACATGTCAGTGATTTTTTATTATGTAATGGTACATATCAAAGAATTTATTGTTTAATTTTCTAATACTCTCCAAAGCAAACTTAAAATCCAAATACTTTATGTCTGCTTATAATGGCAAAGGAAGAATTAAGTTTTTGCATTAGGCTTGCTAGGGTGGCATTTATTAAACTTGCAGTCTTTCAAGAGTTTTCAAAGAACAGAATATTAAAATATACAAGAGTTTAATTTGAAAAAAGCTAAATGTTGTTATGTTATGTATAAACTTGAGAATACATCACAATGCATTTCTGCCATGTAAGCAGTTCGTGTCCAATGACTTACAACAGTTTGAATCACATAATAATGTTACTTTAAACATCAAAAACTATATTGATAAGTTAAAGCTCAGGTTTATTGTTGATTTTCGAAGAATAATGACTCAAAAGCTGCAAGAAAACTTTGATCAAAAGCCTAGATTTTAAACAAACACGTTGAAGATATATACTGATTTTTAGCATTCCAAAATTGTGGTGTGTGGATGCATTCACAAAATGTATTATAGAGAACAGTTTAAAAACATTTTCTAATGAGTTTATTAAAATAAGATAAAATAGCTTTAGCACGAATCATTTGCATAAAATTCGTTTTGTTTTGCTGGGGTGAATGCTGGGTAATTATCAGCAACAATGAAGTTTCTGATTTTTAAGAAAGCTTTCAAATTCACAAAGGCTGCAAAGACCAACCTCCGTCATTCCCTTTTCCAATCCTGGTTGAGGCGCTATCCGCTGGACCTTCCAGATTTTAATTATCCTTAATAACTCAGGAAGTTATGGGCTATAAAATACATCTTCAAAAACTTCTTGGAAGCATAGTTCCGCACATAATCATTTTTGAAATCATTTATTGTTTTCAATGAATAAGAATACTAGCAAGGTAAAATTTCAGAGGAATAAGTGAATTGATAGATAGTCCCAACATCAAAGTTAACTTTGATGCATAAATTGTGTTTCTTAATATGTAAGAGCATTTCCTAGATTTCTATTTTGTTGAATTTCATATTTTGTAAAGTGTGTTATTCAGATTGCATTTCCTTTTTTGTGATGGGACGAGATTGCTTAAGAGTGTAACCTGTATAAAAGCAATACTGTCAAATTTAAAGTCGGTTTAATTTTAAAAATTTTCAAACTAATTGCAAAATTTCTAAAAAATGCCATTATAGATTAGAACTAAGAAAATTGCGATTATTAGGGCATTTATTTTGGAAATATTTTAATGTTTATTTAGTCAATAGCAATTACATGAATGCTTGCATATTGAATAACAGAATGAAACCGTATTTTATGCCATCTCGTGTCAAAAATAGGAACAACAATTACTTCAAATTTGTTTTCAAAATCAATTGACATTTAAAGACAGCACTACCATCCCTAAATTTCAGGTGCTTAGTTAGGTATTTAAGCGTGGTTTTATATTTTTCTGTGCCTATTTTCTAAATATAATCTAAATATTAACATAGTAGAACATTCATAATTTGAAAGGAAGTCAGTATTATATTGATCAAATCTTATGCTGATATACGTTGTATACAAAATTATGCCCAGCAGCGCATATTCAAGCCTATTCATAAATGTAAACAAGCCCATATTTGCTCATTACTAGAAGAAAAATATTACTTTAAAAAATTTTAATTTTAATTCGTAATGGAACTGAAATGCATGAACTAAATAGAAATTGCTAAGTTTTTTCACAACATATTTTCCTAAGCAATTAGGAATTGATTGTGTTATGACAAGATTAAAAAATTTCATTAATTTTCTTTATTTGCACACTTTGTCAATTCCTTCAAAAACAGTGCATGTTGAAGGGAAAAATTTTTTAAATAATTTTCAATCTTTCATGAGTTATTTCAGCGTCCATCCCTTGTTCAATGTAGAAATAGTAAAGAGGTAAGTTTGATATTGAGATGTACTTTAGATATCATGGTTTACAATTTTAGGCATATCTGATTATTCAAACGCAATGGAAAATTTGTGTACAGCTATAAAATAAAATGCTTCTAGCAGCGTTATCAGAAAGAATGAGCAAAAAAATAAAACATATTTTAATATACAATTTACTTAAACAAAACTCCAAAGAAGCCGGTAAATGGGATGGAGCAGTATTTACGATTAGATCAAGGCATAAAACTGTTTGACGAATTAAACAAGGAATTAAAATCCAACGTTTTTATTGCTGATAATTCGTGAGCATCTGCTACTCTTTTACTGAGTAACTGTGCATTAATCAACTTATCTATTAGCTTTTTCACAGCTAATAACAACAACGTATTACTTAAATATTACATAGATAACTAAATATTTAGTTATCAATGACTATTAAAATATTGATTCACATGAAATTTCCTAATCGACATCTTTGAAACTGTCTTTTCGGTTACCAATTGATTTATTATAAAAATTCTGATTCAGATCGTTGTAACACTAGAATTAGCATTACTTCTTGAGACTCATTTTACATGTGGCATTTCAATTAAAATATTATGTAAAAGAATGAAAAAATTTTTGCTTTTTGAAATTCAAATAGATTATCGATATTTTTGAAGGTGTATATAACTGCTGCTCGTTTTAATGAATGCATACTCAAGTAAACAAAATTATAATTTAAGTCAATTTTGACACATTTGGTAGTTTTAGTGTTAATCGGATTTAATAAACCAGTCATACATTTCCGTCACAAAATTTCATGAAAATCATTTCGTTTTTGTGCAGTTTGCTTGATATTTGGTAATGCTTTAAACCCAGGCTAAACGATAAAATCTCATCTCAATTTATCTATAAAATAGAATACTGAACCATTGGCATGCATTATACAGTATTATTTGCCTGTTTATTATACAGTTTAATTAGGATAAATAATTCCAGGGGATATTTTCCTACATTTTAGTGAAAAGAATTCATTAAGCGTTATATCTCTATCAATTACTACTCCAAGATATTTAACAGAATTGCTTTGACTAATATCATTATCTTCTACATTAATTTATATATTATTAGAAATTTTTTGGTACTGCTTTGGTGTGAAAATAATAAATTGTTTCTTATCAGGATTCATTTTTAACTGGTTTTATTAAATTACTCAGTTAGATTTTCAATATTTTTCGCTAAATTTCTGGTTAAATTATACGGATTTTTTGCGATTGTCATTATATATGTATCATCCGCATATTGATAGATCATTTATAATAGTAAGAGCAACACTCAGCTAGCCTTATGTAAAAATCCTGGTGAATATCTTAATAAAATCGTATTTATGCAACACTTTTTACATACAAAATTTTGTTAAATCAGCAATGACACACAATAATTTTATATTAGTGAAGCTTTTGTAGTTGCAATAATAGAGAAATAAATTTATTTTTCATTGGCAAAAATAATTGAACTTTAAACAAAAGGTTGGAAACCGTGGAATAAACATGATAAATGGTTTATTATAATTCTGTGATAGAGGTACTTTACTGTGGCAATTGGAGGAAGTTTAAAAACAGAAAAACTTATTCTTCATTATGACAGATGTCAATAGCAGTCGTCAATTAACAATTGCTTACATAAGTTCCCGTTGAAGAAGTCAATTTGGGTGGAAGGAGAACATTTCGAAATATGAACAACTGGAAATCTATTCCTACTAAATAGTCAACGTCAATTGGTAGTTAGCTATACTAGGAAGCTTCCGAATATTGACATCATTGTTTAAATTTGAAGCCAAGTGCATATCTTTTGCCTAGGCCCAAATTTACCGGTCTATGACAAGCATAAGCTTAACTTTTCAATAATACCCAAGTTAAATAAAATTTACTATCAAATATATTGAATAAAAATTACAATTTTTAGCAGTGAACTAGACCCAAGTCAATCTCAAGTGAAAACTAACCTTTAAAACAAAGTCTATGCAGAGTGATATAACAAGTGTCTGCTTATATTTTTGATGTCAATGTTTTTAGAAATGCATCCAATTATATTTTCTGTGAAAACTTTCAGAAGATTTTGTTCATATGAGCACACACGAATATAAAATAAAATAATTGACACATTTTTATGCCTTAGAAAATTTGATGTACAGGTTTTTTACAAACGTGCAAAAATATATACAAAAAAAATTAAACGCGCCAACATTGTGAATAAAAATGTCAGGCAATTTAATTAAACACACACACACGCATCAAAAAATTTTAAACGAGATACTTAAAGATTTATACGTTTTTGATAAGGTCTTTTTCAATGTGTAGGCGATCATCAAAAAGTAAATATCGAGTGAGCTTAACGAGCTATTTGCAATTGATACTGATAGATATCATTAATCATGAGATTTTCATTTCACAGTTGCATTCATCATGAATGATGCAATTGATATAACAACCGCTTCTACTGATCGATATATTTTGTGATTGATACTGTTATGAAAAAAATTATAGACGTAGGACTCAGTTGACTAATTTTAATCTGGTCTGCGAAATGAATTGTCTCATTGACCAACTAAAAGCAATGGCAACCAATGACGTACATCATCTATAAAGTAAATTTCATATTTTATCTAATGCAATATCTTTTGTATATAATTATAAAAAATTACAGTAAGAGACAGGAACGTGGTTTTTATGGAAGACACTATATTTATTATGTTAAATCAAAAGAAAAGCTTCTGTATCCAGAAAACGATTTGCACAACCTAAAGAATAAATTTCCCATGTGAAGACAAAGTAAGTGACTAACTTCAAATCAAAGCTAACAAAGACATAGCTCTTTTAAAGAGATAATTAGGTTGTGAGGAATTTAAAATATACTTACATTTAGAATAATGAAATTATAAGTTATTATAAGGACAAACTTTAACAGTGAAATATAGTTTTAGTAGATTTCGCCTCGTGTCAGTAAATTTCCAAAATGGGAATATTAATAGAGAATATTCAACTAATCGATTGAAACAAGTGGCTCAAGAAGCATTTGGTTGAGAGGGAAACTTTAGAAAAATTTGTAGAAACTCAGAAATCTAAAAATATTATATCTGTATATTAACTCAGAACAGTAAAGTATCAAGAGTTTTGGCAATCTTTATTTTGGTGGATCTTATAATAATGAGTTAATGTAAACTTTCTTATGTAGTTGGATATTCTATTTAGATTAAATTATTCGCTATATTGTTGGGCATTATAACAGTTTTAAAAATAAATTTTGCTCTAACAACTTGAGATTAAGATAACAATTGATTTAAACATTGTATATTATTTCATACAAAAACATTAATGTGTAATATTTGAATTCTAATTGTAATATGTAGCACGAAACTGCCTATGTTTTGTTAGGGATTTGATGAACCCAGGTTTCGTTGGGTCCGGTAAATTGTTCAAATTTTGAAGATGATTCGCTTTGGGTGAACTTAAGAATAATTAAAGTGGGTAAATTTCTATAAATTCACTCATTGCTTGACACTTTAATTAAAATTAACTGCAGGAAAGAACTTGGGTTATAGACTGATTTCAAATCATTAGTATGATGATGATATATTTATGAAATTTTGCAAAAGATAAATTATTAATTACCTATAGGTTAGCTTTACTAGCAAATGTGCCTTGTCGAGATATTATTATTACACAGTTTTGCAGTTGTGAAGTAGCAGAATTTCTAATATTTATGTAGCAAAAATTGGTGTCGATTACGAAAACTATTACAGGAATGCGGACTATTTTATGTTGTATTTAGGCTGACTAAAAAATGAGACAATCAATTTTTTATTTGAACAAAAGCAAGCAACGGTATGAAACCTGTGATATTTATAACCTAGCATCCACCAAAGTTAATGTACAGCTAATAATTCATCAATTTCTCAACTCGGTCTTAAAACTCCTCTAATTGAGTGCTCTTTGGGAAACGTTGCAACTCATCCAACATTTCATTTTCATCATCAAATCTGATCGGGTTGAAATGATTTTTCAGCAAATTAAAACTTTGGCCATTTGAAGGAGCAAATGACTACGGTGTGTTGAGACTGTATGTAATTTTCTCAATTTCTCTCGGCCAAAATGCTCAAAATATATCACTGTCGTTGCTGCAATGCGAAGCTTCTTGTTTGGGGTAAACAATATAAAAAAGATGATGTTGGTGTTCATCAGCCCTTTTGTTAAATAACTGTCTTTGCTAATTTCTTTCAACTCAGAATTTGTTTCGTGGGTTTTGATTGCAGTCCATTGAGGAATACTGATATGTTGTGCATAAAGGAATAATGATATGTATAACAAGAAATCACTGGATATCATACCTGCTGATTCGTCAAGTTTAATTCGAGTTGAAGCATAAAATTTTAAATTATCATTCCTCTCGCTACAATGATTTACATACCTTACAAATAATATAGAGTAAATCAATAAAAGAATGGTTGAATAAAGCATTATTTTCAAATGAAAATTAAATATGCATATATATTTATATTTCTATCAAGTAACAGAAGTAAGATAAATTTTTAATACTACAAATATCTAAGTCTCATCACTTTTAGTCACACCAAGTATTTTATTTTCAGTTTTAAAGTTTTTTTGTAAGACTTGCAAAAAAATGCATCTAAATGTCTTTGTCTACATATTAAGCGTGAAAATTTGGTCTAGATCAGTATGCAAAGTTGGTGATAATGCAGTGATAAATTATGAGAATTTATGTTGTATTGTTATATAATGAAATTAAGGTTTAGTTTGTATATATATATATTTTTAAAGTTTCTTACGTCCCAATTCAAATGCTTTCTTAAATTCTCTATTGAAATAAAAATTCAAGCACATAAATTTCAAATGAATTTTCTCATAGATGTTTTGTACATTTAAATTTATCAGAAATTTAATATTTAGTAAGTCTCCTCGGGAAAATATTTCCATCTATAAAAATATTAATCTAAATATTTTGCTCTGCGTTTTCAATTTTTAATTTCAACATTCTCAAATCTGTTAAAATTTTAAAAATAAAAGATAAAAGTATGGAACTCGTTTATAGCTGTATTTTGAATTTGAATTTAAATTTATTTGTTCAAATTTGTTCAGAGTGTAGTTACTAAGGCTAACATCACAAAATTTAACATCTGCATTTCAGTCAGGAGAGAATTTAGTGAACTGAAGCTTTCTTAAAAGTTCTTCTAACAAAGTAGAACATGTCACACCTTGATATCAAGGAATCAATACCATAAATTAAACTAGTTGATTAAACAGTTTGGAAAATGAGATATACCCTAGAGTGAATGTCCCAGTGATGCATTCGCACCGAAGGTGTATTTAGTGTGTTCGACTAATTGAGTGAAAATGTCGAATCTGTCATTCACGCGTGTCTGACTCATTGAAACTATCATTGATTTTCGAAACTTGAAATCGAAATTGGAGTTTTATAAATGCACTCCACATTTCATTATTATCAATGATTATCTAGATCTTCAATTTTAAATACAAATAATTGCTTTGAAATTATATATTTATTCATAATTCTTACATGATTAAAAACTTAAGTAAGCGTACGAAAAATGTTGCATTTAGAAGAAGAGCTTTTCGATGCAGAATATCAGAGAAATATATGGGCTTTTCCTTAATATATATGTGCTAAAATATCATCTAAGCTTTCAAAGGAAGATTGATTTGTAGACTAAGAACTTCCTAAGAATTACTACAACATTTCTAGCCAAAAAAATGCTTAGAAATATTGTGCACAGTTCAGGCTTTACATGGTCAAGAAAATACTGCCTGCGTCCATTACCTATGGACCTGCAGATTTAAGATGTCATTTTATTTTTGCTGAATAAGTAATGGACTCTTAGTAATATATAGTATTTTAGTTGTTCTTGGATGATTTAAATACTCTAATCCAGAAAGAATTACAATGTACTTTTATATAACATTATTGAACATAATTAAATAAATATTGCAATATAATTTTAGTACTTCAAATTACCTCAGATTTTAAGAAAACATTTTCTTTCAAGTCAGATATAATTTACCTAAATAATAGGATATGACCAATATTTTATTAAGTTAATTTATCTAATTTAGCGAAATATATTGTGTGGTAAGAAATATTGCTTTATTCTCAATGAATTCATGAGTTTTTACTAATGGGGTTTCTTTGACAACGTACTGTCATAAACCTGTCAGCTTTACTAATTAATGAACAATGTCTCGAATATATGATACCTGATAAAATTTAAAGCGTTAATTATAAAACTAATGAAAGAACAACTATATTTAATATTTAATGATGGATAAAATGCTACTGCATTTTATAAAACTAATATGTCACAATGTTGTCAACAGGGCGTTTGCCTGTACGATAATTTTAGCAAAGCTTGGAAATTTCTATTTTACAATATAATACACAGAGACCATATTATATTTCATGACGTTTTCTTATACTTAAGTTGTTATATCATTTAGTTTGAAAATATAACCTATTAGTTAAATGCAATTTCTAGTTGACAGATAAAGTATTCTGATTACTTAGGATAATATTTTAATTCACTGCATCTGAAAGTGTACTTCTTCCTTGTTCAGGTGCTTACACAGATGTGTCGAACTTGAGGGTAGCCATGTTGAACATTGTAAGTGTATTACCTATTTCATTAACAGATGATTAACTTCCCTGTCATTTTGCTTAACTGTCCTATTATCTTGAAATTATCAAGTAGCAAAACTAAAGTATATTTGAACATTTTGATTTTTGAAGAGCATAATAATCTGTGCAGTAAGATATCTATGGAATTTTGTCAAAGGCTTCTTGCATAGAAGGTATGAGTCTGTCAACCCAGCACATTAATCAGCATGTTCTATTTTTTGACTTCAGAATGCATTTAACTAAGAGGTTTATTGATATGAAAGATATTATAAGAAACTCTTTAAATGTAAAATTTGAGGTTTTCTGTTGGACAATCCTTAGTTATTCTATAATAAACACAATAATGAGCTGTTTTAGTAGAAGTAACAAGTAATTATCAAGTACTATTTATGTGTTGTAGAAATTTTAAAAGAAATGACTTTACAAAATAACATCTTTTTAATGTATTTATGACACGGATGCTGAAAATTCTAGATGAAAATCTTACGAATTAGATAATTGTATATATCATCAAAATCAATGTTTATTGAATTTTTTAAAGTTATTTTTCTCTAAAGACAACAATAAGCAGCTTATCTTATTCAATACTATGGAATTGGAAGCTACAATGAAGTTAAAAGATAAAAGTCGATAGTTAATCCTTGAACAAGTGATAAGTCTCACAACTCAAGTTCAATTACCATAATAAAGTAGCAGCATTACTTATTTCAAACTTCATTATGTTGGGCATTAACTATGACCACTGGAAACTAAGACAAGCTTAGACATAATTCTTTTAGTAAAATCTGTTAATTATATAAAAATCCATTTTACTTTTCTACTTGCAATCTAGGCTATACTAAAGCAATCGAAGAACATTCATATGTTTATTATTTAAACAGTGCTGTAGTAATCATCTATATGTTACAGTAAGATTGTGAAATTAGGAATTTCGTGAAATCCCTAAAATTCAGTGAATTTTTCAAATTGGTATTTCATTTACCTAACTTCATAAAAACAATAAAATTTCTAGATACTTCATCTATTTATTGGAAAAATACTAACCCTAACCCTAACTGTAACCCCAACTCCTTAAATTTAGTTGTTGTATGAATTTTTTAAGTGAAGCAGCAACTTCGCAAATTCACTAAAATTTTGAGGATTTCACCAAATTCTTAATTACACCTTCCTACTGTAACATATATAGCTTTATCAAAATTTTAGGTGCCATTTAACTGAAACTTTTTTAAAACAGCAAAAAAATACCGACAGCTTTTAAATAACTTGATTGCGACTTATGGATAAGCTCTTAATAGCTCTAACTACATGGAATATCTTTGCTTATTTTTTCAAAAAGTCACAATTTTTATTTTTCTTTTCCATCAAAATTTTTTCTTCAAAAAACATAAATTAAATGCCGTTTGTGTGAGAAATTATCCAATTATGTAATTCATTTTAGTTTTTAGCATGCTTTATATTTCTCGACATGTGGATTTGCTGAGAAAATATGGCAGTATATACTTCAATGTGAGCCCATAAATATTTATAAACGGTCTCTAAAAGACCATAAATTTCCATAAATTTGAAAATACAATGTAGCTAAAATATGACACTTCATGCTTCACTTGTCTTCATATACTTTCTCGAATTTTTCCTTCACTTCTATAATTTGATTTCGTCTCATTTATATCAATTCTCAAACTCTCTACGAAGTTTGCTGTGTTTAACAAATATCAAATTTTTTAAAAACAACAAAATTAATGGAAGTAACCAAATTTCGTCTGAAACTTATAGTCGATGACGGACCCTAACTAAAGCTATAGGCTACACAAGCTGAGGAAATTTTATTATTTGTGTCTTCTCTGATAAAACATGTAAAGAATTGAATTCGAAGGAGTGCAGCGCGAATACGATTACCAATTTATTGTAACTTTGAAATATGAGATTCATTTCGCGTTTTGAATTCATTGTGAATAACCATACAGTCTCCATTAATGTGGTACATCGCACCACCGCAATTGATGACACTGGCTCTTAGTTCTCAGAAAAACTACACCTGAAGCTGTAGTTTGATAATTCCTATAAATGACCTCGAAATAGTCTTGCAATGCAATCCACAGATTTTCTTTAAGCCCCTAATCAATAACATACCAAAATAATATTAAGCGAATTTTAACAGCTCTCAACTAATCATAGTACAAAATATAATTTCTGTTCAAATCATAGCGATTTGACAAACGTTTAATACTAAGAATTATGAAAAAATGGAAATTCGTCGTTGAAAAAATATGGAAATATTTTTTAAATACATGTAGTTGTGGACATTGAACAGAAATAGATTAAAATCATATTTCCAAGTGTAGTCTTTGAATTATTCAGAACAAGACCAAGTTTAGAAGAAAGAATCTTATTTATAGCCCTACTATTGTGCAAGTTTCTGATGACAGTTATTTGTTTGAAGATTTTTGTTTTTCTGTAAACAGTCATTTTAAGTTCTTGATAAATCAAGGTAGCTTCCATTCCAACTAATTTTAGTTATTTGTTGTTCTAAAGTATCATAACCTTTAAATATAAATGAAATTTCATGTAATTAACTGAACCTTCTTTAGTTTATCTAAGCGTTTTGTTAAATTTTCATAATTTGACCAATTATAAGTATTTAATCTATACTAAGCTGTATTATAATAAAATTCATATAAATTATATAATTATGTGAAATATTATGATAAAACATGTACATTGCTTGAAGTACTGTTTATTGGATAGATACATTAATTTCTAGTGTATATCATGGATAAATTTTAAGAATGTAGCTCCCAAGATCTTGCTATAAATTGGAGTGCATTTTGTTATGATTAATTTTAACAATACATAATTTCTCATCTAGTCAAATTAGTAGACAACACTTTTCTTGAAGAGAATTCTTACTTAATGTACTTCTAATATGATATAGTGACAAGCTAGACCACACTGGTGAATGCGACAAAATAACTGAATTTGAGTGTAATCGAATGACAAACATGTGCGTCTACATTATTGTTAATGTCTGCAGGTTAACGTAAATGACATTCAGGCATTAGAAAACTAAACTATTGAACAAGGTTCAATTTATCTTGTTCTGCCGCAAGCAGAATTCAATCGCTTGAAATTCAAATTGTTATTTTAATCTGGAGCTTTTATCAACAACGTTAAATAAATATCAATAACTGCATGTAAACATAAATTTTGCTAGTAAACTACCTGCGTTGTTGTGGCTGACCCTTCTCGTGCGATGTAGACAACCTACCTTTGTACATCCTTGCCAACAATGTTTAGAATACTATTGCCAAAAACACGAAAATTGCAAATAGTTATAGGAACTCAACTAATAATTTATTAATACAAGTTATAAATATGCAAAAAATTTTGACAATCTAGTACAGCTGCATAAGATGCTACCTCCAAATTTAATAGGCAAGTAAGATTAATTCAGATAATAAAGTTCATATATACATATAAATGTTGGGTAGAATATGATACACAAAACAAAAATTTGTATCTTAAAACTATCCAAAGAAATTCATGCAGCATGTAACGTTATATTTTTAACATTCTTTAACGATTTCCTGACTAAGTGTACTTAGTAAGATATGTATACTGCTTTATTGGAGAGCATCATACGCAAACAAATTCATATGTAATATCCTTTGCTGTACAAGCATATATTATAGATTTGCATATATATATATATATATATATGTAGGTTTTGATTCTATTTGAATTAGGACATTGAGTAACTAATAAACAAATATTAAAAGATGTGATTTGCATTTCACGTAATTGTATCATAAATAATTTATTTATGCAGAGTTAATATGGGTGTTGGTGTAATTTAATCTTAATAATGGGAGGAAGTGTTTCATTAAATGAACAAAGTTTTGTAAAGTAGCATGAGGGACGCCATGCATTGATCTATAAACCGACGCAGATTTTAGGTGGGAACTCCAACTGTCTTCATCTAAATGTTTTGTTGAAAGGAGGAGTCAGCGATTGGTTCAATCCTCTATTCATTATGTCTCTTTGAATTGATAAAACTCACAAACATTATACAAATCACTATTTCATTAATTAATATATAATCCAACAATTTCTTTTAAAAGGATCGGAAATTTGATGGAAAACTTTTCAATGCGTAGGAAAAATGTTATTGCATTCCTAATAAAATATTTATGCATAATCAAGATGTGCCAAGCTATTTAACATCAGGTATTGCATTTATAGTAGGGATAATTCCAATTATAATTAAGGAAGCAAGAATATCGAGTTAAAAATCTGGCACTGAATAACAAGTCCGTAGCCAGCTTCTTTACTTAAGGGATGCTAATTTATCAATATAAAATTTTAAGTGATGCTATATGCAGAAAATGTGCTAATGAATTATGAGTCCTTAAGGCATTAGACAGCAAAAGCACTCACAATATGTATATGGTCATATTCCTGCATATATTTGTTTAAAGAAAAACAAGAACTTCCCAGATTTTAAATTTATGCTAAACATTACTGAAACTGATAATTATTCCGAACCATCATTTAAATGTAGACAAATAGGTGCGAATTCAAAAAACTAAAAAAATTTGTAAGTAAATTATTTAATATGTTTCAATACATTTTTTTAAAGCATAGATAATTGAAATTTTACTTAATCCAAATTCTGTAATCGTAAATCCTGCCAACAAATTGCTTCTATAAAAAATTTTCAGATTACTTAAATCAAAGAATGTATTAATCCTGTTTCTAAAATTTTCTATTTTAACTAATGGATCATTGAGTGCTATTGAATTCACTGATACCAGTTTTATGGGTGTGGAACCTGGGACTAATTTCCTTTCAATGGGAATGCGCCTAAGTTGAGACTGGAACCATAATTGAGAAAATTGAGAGAACTGATTTCAGACTACTACTAATAATATTTGTCAAATTAGAAGTTATGCCGTGTGACCATGGCACCAGAAAATTTCATGATACTGGGACCAGTATAATTCTGGCCCGGAAACTCTAGTTTGAATATAAAAATGAACAGTTTTACATTTCTAAGAATATTGAGTATTGAAAAATAAAGTTTATGTATTTTTCTGCAACTACTTTCAAGAGATAGCAATCTGCTCTGTTAATATGTGCATCAACATTCATTGAATTTTGTATACAAAATGTGGGACTACATGCACTGTTATTAAATATTTCTTTGAATTTTGTGCATTATTGTGACTTGAAACATTCAGTTTATACTGTAATTTTTAACTACTTTAGATTGAAATATTAATAATTATTTAGATTAACTTGTTAATTATTATATATATATATATATATATATATATATATATATAATTTATATATAAATTTGTAGAATAATTTCAATCCTACACAACTACAGCTTGAAATACTTTCAAGTTGCCTTATGTAATTAGAAATGAAAGAATTAGACAGATTCATAAAATTTTAAAATATAACATACTAGCACATCAATATAAATATCAAACATCACATTATTTAAACTTTGTTATTTTGTATTTATATTGTTATTATAGCTTAGTTGGTTTATGTCTTGTCACTTTTGCGAAATTGTAATTTCTTTGTAAGTTGCACAACTATGATTTTTTAAATATGTTTTAAAAAATTAACAGAATTATGGCATCGAAGTGGTAATAATGATAAATTATCAAATCTGGAATATTCAAAATTATATTAGCCTTTTTTATGCATTGTACATATATTGCTGTATTTTACGTATGGAGATAAAGCGTGACACTCTTACCTCGAATACCATTAGCAATATCAGTCAATTAAGCTTTAATAGGAATGAATTCAAATACAAAAAACCCAATACTATTAAATAACAGTTAAAAACCGTGTTAAATAAATTAAGTACATATTGATAATTTTTTTTACCAAATATAGTGTTCTATTCATGGTATTTGTAATGAAAATCTTGCAACATTTCAATTGCCTCACAATTGAGATAAATGACCATTGCTTTTAATAAAAAAATGCAAAAAAATTCATCTGGTTGACAAGTCTGCAATGTTTATATAACCATTCAATTAACATAGCAAGATTTGCTCCTTCTTACAAAATTAAAGCGAA
Organism: Hofstenia miamia; assembly: GCA_900660155.1. Classification (NCBI taxonomy): domain Eukaryota; kingdom Metazoa; phylum Xenacoelomorpha; order Acoela; family Hofsteniidae; genus Hofstenia; species Hofstenia miamia. Next base: position 266,720 of record CABFPE010000326.1, on the reverse strand, counting down.
AAATACAATTGTTCTGTATCCAAATATTGAAATGATTTTACAAATCTTCATAGTGAGTTCACTTTCATCAAGTTGTGATGAATATTATAAATTACATTTAAAAAAATTTTGGGCTGGCATCTATCTTAAATGATAGATGTGATCATACGCATTTATATGTACTCTTTCTAATACCTAATTTGAGTAAATATACACTGCCTGACGCACCAAACTTGAACCAATCCATTAGTATCAGGTGTAGCCTAATAAAACCGAAGGTAGATTTGTCTTTGGATTAAAATGTATATAAAAATATAAAGCTTAGAAATTTTTTGAGCAAATGATGCGAATTTTTGTTCAAATTTAAATTGGAAAAAAATTTTTAAATCAATTCAATAAATTGCAATATGAATAGCAGATAAATTCAATTTATAAGTTTCAATCACTGTTGTGCAAATTTAAATTTAAATATGTTACTAATATAAAGGAATCATAAAATTTTGAATAGAATTTTCTATAAGTTTGTAGCATTAAAAAATCATAGATTAGAGCATTATATTTAAACAGATAAAATGCACTAACATTTCTAATGAAGTCTGTAAAAGTCAATAAACGGGAAAGGAATTACAGTATTTATATAAGCTGAGAAATTTTATGAATGTAATGATAATTTCTGATACATTTATTTGAAGCGGCTTACTAAATGCTTTTTCATTAAAATTTTGCAGTGAATTAAATTTTTCTTTAAAAACACCTGCATTATGCATTATAAAAACTACTACCTAAGGATAGTCCTTGCTATATCAGGGTTTTGTTAGTTTTTGTCGAAATCTCAATATGAAATTTCACTTAATGCCTAAAATAAATTTCAAGTTTTGCCGATTCTTGTTACTTTTGAAACTACTAATGAACTTCCCAGTCATTGAACTGATTTGTGATAACCATGGAATGCCTTTTTTGAATTATGATTTAAGCAAAACATTTAATTAAAAAAATGACAAATATACTATTTATATGCTGAGCTTGAATGCTCGCAAAAACTAAAAAAGTGAAACTGCAAATGCACAATTTATGACACTCTATTGTTCACAGTTATGCCATTTGCTATTAAAACAAGTTTTGAATGATCCTTCTCTGGCATTTCTTGTTGCATACAGATACATTGAGTTAATATGGAAGCTGAATCATCTGTACTTGATTTGCTTCAGGGTCTTTTTACATGACTTGTTTAGAGGAAGAATAAGAAATATTCGTGGCCTGCAATTGGCAAGATTGCAAATCTTTTAACACGTATAATGCTTAAGGGGAAGAGATGATTATTTAGTCGTGATAATAAAAAATACCTTCAATAAATTTCAATATAAAATAAATCCTGAATATGTATGTAGATATCGCCAAATTTTGTAAATATTGTAAGGCAACATATTTTTGATCTCCAGTGCCAATATATTAATAATTTTCTCCGAAAATCAAGCAACACATTTCTCAAAAATTTGAATATGAGCACAAGTAGATGGAGGCGGATGTAATTGTTTATAACCCCATTGCACCGCACCCGCAACACACCCTGTTTTCAAGTAATTAAGAAAAAAACTGTCAATCACTGAGCTGTCTTTCTAATAATTTTGTTTAATTGAGTGAATGATGTCAAATATATTATATTATATAGATTTCGTAGTATAATTAATATTGTATTCGTTTTGTATTACACATGTAACAAAATATAAATGTTCAAATGCACCGCACCGCAACCTGCGTGGCATTTGAAATTCAGGACCCGCAATGCACCGCACACGCGCGAGTAGGGTTAAAACTGCAACCCGCACCCGCGTCCATCTTTGCCCAGTACATAACGGATTTTTCAAATTAATAGTTTTAGGCAAACTTGGGATGCTCAAATTTCAAAAATTCCAAGTAAACTATAGCAAAGTGAATATATTAATTGTGAATTAGATAGGATGTTAATGGGCCTCTAACGTGATATGGGGAAAACTATGTGTGCTAATATATTCGAATTTTATAGTATTATCCTCATCAAAGATTACTTTAATCACGGCCTAGCGACTTACTTCACAAGAAACGAAAGAAAGGAATAAAATGCTCTTGCAAGTAGCAGTAGCGAATTGGCTTAAATTGTGTCTAAGCTTTCAAAGTGGATTGAATCACAAAAACCCTTCACATTTGAAGCCCCACAATCACTTCATTCACTTCAAAGCAAACAAAGTGTTCTACAAGTAAATTAGAGGGTTTCACAAGTAAGAAAATACAATAGATTTTTAGAAATTCTGCATCTCAATGTAACAACTGCAAATCTATATTTATATTATTATTATAAGTCTATATGCAACATTTTCAAAGCACATAACAGAATTGATTTTGAAATGTAGAAAGAATGATTGTTTATTATTAATGGCCTCACTTTATATGATTGTTGTTTTTACGATTTTCAAAAAAACTAAATGCTTCCAAAACATTTGGTTAAGAAATCGACTTTTTACATCAAATGCTGTTTTGCACCGCAGTGTACTTTTTGGCCTCATTTTCGATCCTTCTACAGCAAATCGCTGGGCCATGATTAAAGTAGGCCTTAACCTAATGCAAAAAATATTCCATCATGTATGTAGTTCTTGCAAAAATAATGTATGAATTTTACAATTATTTAATATAATAGGTGTCAACTTACTTTAATCAGAGATAATAACTAGTATAAAAATTAAGTCTAGGTACATATAAATGTTATAAAATATCTTCCAAAATTAACTTTGTGTGCAATAGAAGGCGTGGTCACTTCAACATTCCGAATTTTTAAAAGCGTATATTACAACTAAGTTTATGAAATTTAACATTTAAATACATGTAATAAATGTTTCCTTCAAAATAATAATGAAATCCATACAAATTTATTAACTCAAACTAGTTTAATTGCGTTGGTTAACATTTAAAAGCAAACAAAAGGTTTTTGAATCTGTCAGATATGCATCTGTGTAAACTGTTCTTGACAGACGAATGACAGAGACTTTATACAAAGTTAAACAGCTAGAAGAATCAAACTACATAATATGGATCTTTAAATAGAACTAATCATTTTCTAAAAATAGCAGGCAAAGTTGAACTAAATTTTCGATTGTGTGATTTTGCAATTTCCAATAATGCAGTTTACTGTTTATACTACAGTCTAAATAATTGCTTATTCTCTCCGTCATTTATTACTGTTCAAGAAAGTGATTGATTGCTCTATTTATTTATTTGTTTAAAGCATTATTCAAAACTAAGCTTAAAATGTCTGTCAAGGTACATCATAATATATCCAAATCACACCGTTGATGAATTTGATTTGATTTGGCAATATATTTCAGAGCATAAAAAAGATAAAAAATTAAAGTATATTTTGGAAACATTTCCAACATTATATCACCAAACCTTCACATTTTACTAGTTGAAAATAGTTTTTTATTAAGCAATTAATGGTAGTTTTTAATATTTTTGGAACTCATTCGAATAAATTTGAGCGTTTTCCTTATTTACATCGATGACTAAATGAAAAATTTACTTGGAAGAAAATTTAGTCCTTAACAAATGAACTATAGCAATGATTCTGTAGTTTTATTGCCCAACGTCCTTTAACTATTTGAGGTCCAGAAGGATAACAAGAAGCAACTTTGGAAATGCATATATAATCGCACACTAGGGTGTTACATATAGGTGCATACAGTCCCTAAGGTAGTCCATTGATGATTGCTAAAAAATAAATGGCTAGAAACTAGGATCAATGTAACATTTTCCACATATATTAGTTGACAAACGATATTCTAACCACATGATTCGTTAAATTATATTTATTTCCAAATCTGTGATCAGATTGATCAAATAGGAACATCGTTCTCAAATAGAAAATACAAGAAGTTTGACGAGCAATTTGCCTGAAACTTCTTAAATATAATAACTTCCCCTTATCATAAGATTTTTCATGCAAAATACAAATAAACTGTGAAGTGTAGCAGTCTAGAAAAACGGATTTGTTAGGTGAAACATACATGTGTCACAAATTCTCAAAGGATTAATCAAATTATTTTCTGCTTTGCTCATTAATAAACAAATTCATCATATAACTTGAAGAATCTATGCTTTTCAAAAATCTTTGAGCGCTTCCTTTTTGTTAAAATACTCTTGAATGCGGTTAGTTTGTGATAGTTTATAGGAATTTACAAATTTCATAAGGAGCTAATTCAGGTTTTAAATAGCTTGATAATTTACCTCCATTCATGTTGTGAAAAACCAGGACAGAGATATAGGCATGTTGAGCATGGTTGACCAACACATTCTGTGAATTGAGGAAGTTTTTCTTTCTAAAAAGAAAATATTGTAAGGAAAAAAATCTGTGGATACTCTAAGAGAGAATTTGTGGTTAAACAGCCACTCAAAATGCTAAGCCTAGGGCTGCCTAAAGCAATATAAGCAAAGTATAACAATAAAGCTGTCTAATTTTTACAAATATCAAATTAATAATAATAATATTTATGCATCGATGTCTCAAAATCCCAGCATTTCCAAATTTCCTTGTAGGCTTTGTTTGTAGATTTAAAGGCAAAATAGTTTGTTTAGGGTTAACTGACAAAATCAACATTTCCGTAATATTTGACATATGCTTGCATATCAAAATCTCATTATAAGAATACAATTTTATGTTTTATAACACTTAATTTTAAGAAAATGATAAACTGAATACAATAACTGAACACATTGCAGAAATAAGAATTGCTTAACTGGTAAAATATTATTGCTGCCATTGAAAAAGACTGGGATATATTTATGAGCCGTTACTACTTGGAGTAATTACTGTTTATGATTTTTTTGCATGTGTGGTGCTTATTATATTCAGTCGTTATCATCACAGCTAGAATCTGCAATATAATAATTGACGAACTATATGCCCACCACAGATTCTTTTACACTGGTAGATTCGGTGCTCGCTTGGGTTGGTGTTGAGAAACGTTGAAGGGAAACAAAGAATATCGAAGAACGGCATCATATTTAAATTTACTAAATTTTTAAGTCCTTTAGTGGACAAAGCTGCTCGATTGTTAGCTGTTCTTTTGAAAGCTTAATCGTCACATCGGATATTCGTTATGATATTCACCATTTTTAGCTTTGTATAGGACCTTACAGTTCCTTCGAAAAGAGCAAAGACTATAGTTTTTGAGATACAATAGATGCCAAGCGACCATATCTGTGGCTACTTTGCTGATTTTGGAGCTTATCATGGCAAAATTTTTTGAATGAAACCTCTGCCAATTATGAATTCAGATCATTGGCCATTGTTATATATAGCTCCGGTAGAAAATGAAAAATAGAATTTTTTCAATCTCTTTGCAACAAAAACAGGCACATTAACAAAATGTATATCAATCAATAGCAATTTAAGTATTCTTTAGATTTATGTAAGTCGAACACATTTCAAAAATCTGTTCATAATTGAGTCCATCAAATTCTTTTGCATTTTCGGGGGAATTATTTCTTTGGACTCCAGCAAATATTGTTTTGCATACTTTTGGATTTTTCTTTTCCACTTCGTCCTTCATGATCCCCCAACATTTTCTTCAAGTGAACGGTCCGGTGAGTTGACAGGCCACTGCAAAATTTGAAGATATTTTTCTTTAATAAAATTTCGGGCATAGCTTTAATTATGGGGGTCGCACTTCCTGCTGAAAAAAACTCAACCAGCCTGATAGCAGTGGTACACATATGGGATAAACTCATCTAAGATATCTGCATGGTTTGAGCTGTCTACCTGCCTCCTTTCACAATTTTTTGCTAAAAACCTTTATAGCTCAACGCACCCAAAAACATTCATTTTTGGGAAAGTGTTGGAGATCATTTGAAAGGCGTCTAGACTGTCCTAGATCAATGAGAAATGTTGTTTCAATTCAACTTTGACTTATCGGTTATGAAAACATTTCTGAAAAATTCATCCACGACTATTTTTGACAGAAGCTAAGCCTGTCTTCTAGCTGTTTTTGTGTCAACAGTGGCACTTTTTTGCACGTTTTTCTTACAGATCCCTGGCATTGAAAGTGCTCGGTACACTGTCGGTGTTTAGACAATTTACTATGAGCGTTTTGAAAATTTGAGTTCAAATGACAAGTTGATTTTGTAAAGCAATTTTGACAAAACTTTCCAGTTCATTTCCAGTCAATTTGAGGGATTGCCCATTTCATTTTAACGCGGCCGTTTCAGTCAACTTTTTGAAGTTTCTGTAAAATATTTTTGGGTTTATACTCGAAATCGTGAGTTAGGTTTTGAGGTCTGTGGTTCCAGTAGAGTTAAGATACTGCAGAACGTTTTTGTACATCGTGAAGAAACGTGTTTAGTGGGAATTAATAAAATACCTGTCCCTATCTGGTGTGCTTAAGGGTACTGTTGTTGATTGTGCGTGATCGGCTAAATGTGTTCATTCAGAGAATGGCACTTTAATGAGGTGAATTAAAGACTTGTGTATACTGTCCTTGAAGTGTTTTTGTATTTGAACATATTTTTTCATTTTTCTTACCCAAGCTATAATACACTCAATGCTATATATATATTAGAGTAGGTCGAAAAAAACTTTTTTGAGGTTTTTTTAGCTCAGATTACTCACTAAGAATGCCTCTTGGTATAAGCAATTACCATGTGCAATATCAAGAAAAAATATTGATATCTTATGGTGCCATAAATCAAAATTCAAATTCTAATTTTAAAAAATGAAGTAATTTACCGATAAATACTATTTAAATTGGATTGTGGCGACTTTGTAGCGATTTTAAAGTTCAGAATAATTAAAAATTATGCCTCATGGTAAAGACAATTACCGTGTGAAATATCAAGAAAAATATTGATATCTTATGGTGCCATGATTGAAAATTTTATATTATATCTAAAAATTACAGTAATTTACCGAAAAATACTACTTAAATTGGACCATGACAACATTAAGTAAGTGCCACGTTTAAGTAATCAGACTTCAGATATTTATTACTTTGCCTTCTTAATTTTTGAGGCAGAATTTGAAATTGGTTTCTTACACTTCATTCACTATTTAAGGATGTATTATATATGTATGTATAGTTTATTGTGATGGTTCTAGCTCTTCCCCAAAAAATAGTTCAATGTCAACTTCACCCTTGTAGGTGTCATCAAATGTTACCAATTGTTAATATCTAAAGATACGAGGATACTTGGGAAAAAATTGTTCCTCATTTATTGTTGCAGAAATATACAAAAATTGTCATTAAAAGGCTAAAATATTATTCTATTAATCCAACAATATCCAACATAAAATTATGATTAAAGGCTCCAATTTTCGCATGGTTTTCCAGTGTCGATTTTAGTGTATCTCAATATAATTTTCTTAAATGTTTTGTAGGATTACAGGTACACTCCTGGATTAATTTCTTTACTGTTTTAATACCGATATATTGCTTTATGGTGTTGTTAACCATCGGGGAGTAATGACGCCTCATCAAGGGAGTCCTAAAAATTGGTTCAAAAGTTTCGCGTAATTAGCTTTTACGAGAAAGTTTTTATCAATCAAAGAAATTTATGTTGTAATTTGTATTTAAAAAAACTACAAAAACTTTATGTGCATAGAAATTAATTTTGCATAAGTAAATGCAAGACATTAAACTAGGTTAGTAATTAACTTATTTTAATTGAAATTTGAGTCCAACACACTACGTGTTTTACATCATATTGAAGAATTCTTAGCATATTACTTTACTCTTCAATGTAATTATAGATTCATTAAACTTATTAAACTTCAAATCATTCAGTTCTTAAAATGATTTTGCTTTTCAAAATTTATAAGGACGAAAAACAAGAAATGCATATTAAGTCATCTCAAGAACATAATTCATTTGGGTTAATAAGAATTGATCTGCTTAATTTAAGAAGCAATATGGGCCAAGTACATGATTTTTACTCTTGCTATTTCCACACTTTTGTTTGTACCCAATCGTAGACAATGAGATTGCAAACATTTTGGTTTCAACTAATGAGCAATTAGTAATGCAATATGATTGGTTAATTCTAAAGTGTACCTCACTGCTAAACAATAATAAAATTATGCAATATCAATGAATTTTATAACAGATTTTTGAATAATGAAGATTCAAGAATAATGAATTTGTATTTTTACTTACTAAAATTATATTAAACTTCATTTGATGTTTATTTTTCCAAAATTTCTAATATTTTATAATAACCTTAAGCAATCCATACATTTTTTACAATTGTTGATGGATTCTTTAAAAAAAAATTTTAAGTACCTGAAATTTGAACACTCCATCGGATAGACTATTTACAGAAAACAAAATATCTGAGGCAATTAATTAATGCCTTGGACATTAGACCGCTTATTACCGAGAGACAAAATTGAATGTTTTGCAAAAATTGAATTTTCCATTGAACAAATTTTCACAATAGCAGAAAAGCATCACTTACCTCTAAATGTATCTAAATGCCAGGATTCCCAAATTCCATAAAAAATTTTTTGAGAGTGTTGACCAAATCGATTCTATCCTTATGGATATAATGGGGATTTTAGTGTTAAATTGTACATTTAAGAGGTCGTTCCTTGATTGTCGTCTTTGCCTATCCTGCTTGGCATGCAAGATCAAGAGATTATTAATATTTTACAATTATCAGTATTGAATTACCGTTTCATGGTATATTTATTTTCGATTGCCACACACCCTAAACTAAAAGGTATTATCCTGTAATGCTTTTTCAGAATTTGCTATATTGCCAAAATTATTTATATCTTGTTATACTTAGGGTAAACAAGGCTGGATTGGACACAAAATTTATTGGACTTCGTATAATATCCATACTGTTACTACAAGAGCATTCTATTTAACTGGTTCAGTTTTATATTTTGTTAGCCAAATTTTAGTTTACAGCAGTTATTACAGTTTATTCGTCTGGAGTATGTTTGTTTACTCATGTTTAATTGATTGCTCAAATCTTAAAGGCATAGCTCAATTAAATTGACCGTTTTTACAATCACCTAAACAGAATGTTACTTATTTTAAAATATTTAAAACTGATGGATGTGCTGAATTGATAAATAAATATTAGGAGAAAACTATTATTTTAATAATTTCTTTATTATATGTTCAATAAAACAAGTGTGACTCCAAAAATTTGAAATGTAATATTTTTTTGAAAGTTTATTATATTGGTAAGATCTAAGTTAACACTACAACAGTGAGCACTCGTTTAGAATATACTTACGTATGATATTTCAAATCGAAAATTACTGAATAGAAACATAATTTCTACTGACAGCAAATTCAATGAGATTATCAACATAATTAAAATTATATGTACCTGCTAGTGTTTTTGCAGAATGGATGATCAACCCAAACAAAAAAGCCTTTAGGTCATTTTGACCTATCATCAAGTTAAGCAATTATAATTTATATAAAAATATTCATAAGATATAGACACATATTTATATATAATTAAATTTTTCTACAATAATTTTATTATATCATATTATTTTTTATTATATTATATTATTTCTTGCAGTATGTTATACTTTAATTAATATTATATTATATTTTTACAGAGTAGAAAGAACAAAATTTCAATTGTCTTGTAAAATAATATTTATAGATTTGAAAAAAAACCTGATATATTAAAACTTGGCTTTGAAAATGTTTGCCTATTTTTGTTGATTCTGTCGGGCCATTTTTTATGATATTAAGTAATTATTAAATGCTGATGCATATACTCAATGTACGCTTGCTTTCCTGCATATAGGGCCGATACGTTAAATTTTTTGGACATAATTATATTCAATTGCACAAAATCTTATTATTTAGTAATAATAACTTGAACGCTATTTTGTCAAAAGGCGTTTAAAATTTTTGACATGGGCCTTTTGATAGTCAAAGTAATTTCATAATTTACAACATCATGTGCTGACATCAATTAGATTTTTCTGAAACTTTAAATGCAAATTTTCAATTTTAAAAGGTAATCGTTAACCAAATTCCGTAATCTCTCAACTCTGTCAATAAAGAGCAGATGTTTAGAATTTTCCATTATTCTGAGCATGATATACTTCCATTATCTAATAAAATTTTATTTTGACTTTAGATTACCGAATAGTTTGGTTTAGCATTTTTTCAAAAAATATAGCACAAGTTTAAAAAAAAATGTTAAATTTGTTCATACTTTGTTGCCCAATAGCATGCACTTAAAGCAGTGCATGTATTTACAAATTTGCTTCTGGTTGCGAATTGGTTCCGTCCCGTACATTTGTTGCTTTGTCTTGAGATTAAATGTAAGAAAATCATATACCTATTAGTCACTTTGAATAGCGAAGGTATTGCAAATATAATATAATAGAGTATAGTAGCAAATGTTACTCAAATTGGGCACGTCCCAATCTTGTATTGGTTCCATCTTATGGTTTGTTGTTTGGTCCTGTTCGAAGTCCAAAATTCAGGACATCGACTATAGCGGGAATGGTCTGGCATGACCTTACATCCAATTTGCATTCATTCTTAAGTATTAGTTTAACACTAGTTTCGCTAATCAATATAAAAATTCGTAGGCACGTTCTGCTAAACTACACTTAACACTATAATTACGTAACCTAATAGTAATAGATTACTACACAAAATAATTTCACTTAAATTTGATTATTATTCCACATACTATATTGGAAAACTTATTTCGGAATACGGCAATAGCAATGCCAAGCTAGTATCTAGAAGTTAGGGCCCGGTGGTATACCAATACCGCGGTATTTTGACAATAACTAAACCTACAGATACCGCGGTATCTTGCCTAAAAATTGATCGGTATTTTATTTAAAAGTATGTGTAATGTATACAACTCCTCGTATCAGTATTTGCACTATGAAGACCTTAAATATTTCTGTACGAAGTCTAGAATATAGCAAGTTGAAAAACTCAGGAAATTTCTTAAGAAGAAAGGTTAATTAATGATGCAGTTATAATTATATGGCTAATTAGCACTCAAAATTTTATGTAAAATACTTTCACAAAAACGAGCTATTTCTAGATATTTTCCTAAAAAACAGATTTTATAATGTGCCCATTCAAGGCATTTATTTTTTATAAGGCCATAGTCATGAACATGATTATGAAATTTAATCTTTTCTATTTTTGATCAACGTTGAAATAAGATCCATTGCAGCTTTAATAAACTTGTGATATGTAACATTTCTGTAAGGTTGCACGTGTGTTTTGCACTTTGACCTTAAACATGCTTCTATATATGTTGCAGCTAAAAGTTCTATTCTTCGGTCAAACCCTAATTTTCAACAAAATTCATGCACATTTGTAATTTAGAAATCAATTCCTTTTTACTCAGGAACTCCGAAAAATATCATAGTATACTACGACTGCAAAAAATCATATGTCATTTTCGTCGTTAATTTTAACTTGTAGTCCTGAAATAAATACTTAAAAAATTTAGATCCAAGTAATTTCAAATTTCAAAAGAATATGTAAAAAATTTTTTTTGGTAAATAATGTCAATTTAAAAAGGTGACAGTTCGCATTCTTAGGCAAAAAATAACAACCTAGAAATTACCGTAAATCCTCGTGTATAAGCCGAGCTTAATGGGAAATTTGAAGATATAATTGCTAGGACATACGTTACTTCTTACTAATGCATCTATTATTCTTTTAGTTGTTTTAGGTAGTAAGTTCCTGTCTCTATTATTTTGATCTCAATGTTTTTTCATATATATATATATATACTGCATATGCATAGTCATACTGATACCGCGGTATTTTGAGTGATTCTGAACCGAATCGAACCCAAAATTGCCATACCGCCGGTCCCCACTAGACTCTGCACAATGAACATAAAGGAGTTCAACGGAAAATTCTTGGTTATTAAAATATTGTTGACAAAATTTTTCGGAAGCATTTTTATTGTGTACCAAGTCTATATTTGAATTTGAAATCACATTTGTAAGGAAATTACCAGAAATATTTGTGCTATTTTAAATATTTACCTTTTGTCACTGCTATTACTTAATAGTTTAAGATGCAAAATAACTTTACATTGTATTTGTAGCTATAGGGAAAAAATTCATTTCTTTATTCATCGGTATCACAAGTTTTGAGTAATCCTGTACTTCTAATTATGCGCAAAATATTTTTTATGTTTTCAATTTTGAAAATATGTAAAAGATAACATTAAAAAAATATTTAATAATAAATTTCACCACTATGAATTAAAAAATATTTGCTACGCTTAAGCATGAATATTCAAATTAAAAATCCAATTAAATTCATTCATTTACGTGAAGCCTCAAATTCTGATCGGAATTCAAGAAGATTTATAAACGTTTTTTTAAGATAAATTAAAATGCAAAAATGTAAAAATATTCAATTAAGCCTCTTTCACTAATTTACCATTTAAATGAATATCTTTAATGCCCTATATTACAATTAGAACAATCAGATTGTTTGGAATTTCCTGTAAATACATCTAGAATTGAAAAAACACCAAGTATATCATCAACTCCATCAAAAGACACTACATTAAAATGCTTCATATGTGTACGGTAAATGTTAAAAATTTAATTCAATATAAAATTGCATGGGAAATGAACATTATATATAGTAAACAAAACTGGTATCATATTTGCGTTTCTAATCAAATTTTTTCTTTGTAATATATGTAGTAAATCTCCAAAAATCAATTGGGCTCTATTTTATCTTATTTCTCTTGCCTATGCATTTGGGGGTTAATAGTGAATCGCTTAAAAGAATATTCCTGAATTTATCTATGCAGGATATTCCGTTTCTAAGTTTGACTCTGAAATTAAATCAGGAATGAAAGGGAAAATTACCTCGTGATTCGTAGATTGATTTACTCCAGATGACATAATAAAAATTAATCCCCTGTTAGTCAGATAAAATAAGTTGTTTATGGAAATGTATTGGGATTGATTGAGAGATTGAATCCAGAGTACCACGCCTACAGCTAATGAGTTCATCTGCAGAGCGACAAGACTTTGCCATTTTGCAATTGGACAATTTGAAAGCATGCATGTTAATTTAAATGATACTTGATTGGTGATTTCTGGAGGCCACTTAATCGATTTTGCAAGGTGTTTATTCAATTAAGTTAAGGTGGAATTCCTAAATATTACTGAAATTGTTAAACTAACACGTTTCTTCTCCAGTTTTGCTAAGTCGGGAAAATAATTCACCTTGGGAAAACTTTATTCATTTTTGTAACGATAATTTCAATTTCTACCCACCATTCTTAGAACACAATTGAAAGCGGTTTTGCTTTTCTAAGGCAGTCTAACTTGAAATGTTGATTTTGTGAGAAAGTAGCAAACCCCAACATCCTTACTCAATCGTTTCATTCATTTATAAAGGCAGGAGAAGCATTGGTAACCACTTTTGATGAAATCCAAGTCAAATTCCGCAATAAGCCTACATTTTGTTGAAACATTCATGAAAGGGAGAATTAATGTATTGTGAAATCACGATTTATTACACATATCGAGCCTGAATATGAGATCAAAAAGAACCAAACTGGACCAGCCTGGTTCGAATAGAATTTGGCGCTTCCAAGTCTGCAATACAATACGTTTTGCATAGGAGATAGTCCTTTTCACTCCTATACTGTAGTATATATATAAATAACTATTGACAATTATTTATCTATTTATACATCTGTATAGATTTACAGATTGGTCTTCTTTGCTATAAACTATGACCACATTATCTATAAATTTCCTTAAATAACCCTAAATTTAGTTGAAACAGCAGCGTGTCTGAATATTTATAAGAAGAATGCGCTATGAAGTCATTTTTCATTTGGACAGCCAAAATGTAAAAAGAATATGAGGCAAGCTTAGATAAGCAAAGATATTTCTTTGGAATTTCTAAATAATCATAAGACCAAATGTTCAAATCTACGAACATCGTAGAGAATTTTTGAGAAGCAAACTAAACTTTCTTTGAAGCGGAGCCGATATGAATCGGTATGAGAAGAAGCTTTTTGAGTTTCTGATCAGTGCTTCGACTACTACATTTAAATTTCAGCCTCCAATATCATGATCTATTGTTATCGTGTTCTTTCTTAAATTGCAAACTTTCGGACACCATCAAAAACTTAAGAATATTGAACTGACAAAATTAAATATTATGAGATTTTTAGAATACACAGAATGTTTCAGAACTAACTTTAATAAAACATTCCTCATATGAATGGTAGAACAATTTCATTTATAAATTAATAACAGAAAATTTAGCTTATGGTTGTAATTGAAATAAAACTTTGCTATTTGAACTAAACTTATAGAAATAATGAACTTGGAAAAACAATCGGAATTTTGCACAAATCATTTCAATAAATCCGATTTTTTTTAAAATATCTAAATTCGAATTCTAATCTTTCCAAAAAGTCAGATACAATTTCAACTATGACTTAGTTCACCTTCAATAATAGGAGCTTAACGAAACGTATTTGAGCATTCAACACTTCTTGTTAGCAGAAATGCTACATTTTGTAACTATGTATTTTAATCTAATATTAAAAAAATGATTTCTCTGTCAGATTCAGATTTTTAAATGTGCATTGAAATCAGAAGCTTTAAGTGTTTTTGTTTACTACACTTTCATTTATCTGTATTAAGATGAACAAAACTACGCAAGAACTTTTGCTGAGGGATGACTGCAATCATTAAAAAATAATAAAAGAAGTCAATGCATTTCATGAAAATTACGAATAGAAATTTCTATACGAACATTAACAATGCAAAGCCTAAAATTTAATGTGATTTTTATAAATCATGTTATAATTTGAAATCAAATGAAAAACTAAATGTAAACTATATAGAAAATGATGTTATCAATACATTTCTGTATTATATTTTAAGAGCTTGGTTCATATCACATTAAGGTTTTACTTTATTCCTCTGATATTTTGAGTGAAATTAAAGTGAGTTTTTTGTTACATTTTGTAACACTTTGGCCAGATAAGGCTTAGAATTTTGCATTTAAAATTATGAATCAAATTATTTACATCGAAATTATAATTTCTTAGAAAAATGTGTCTAATAGATGACGCAAAATTTATGACGGACAGCATACATTTTACCAAGAGCGAAATATCTCCTTTTAGTTCCCTCCTGAACAGAGAGTTGAAAACGTTCCAGCTTAAAATTTTAATTGATTTGAGTTTCCTGAATGCCATATTCATATTTGACTTATTTCTTTTACATAGATTTTATATATGCACGATTTCAATTCCCAAATCAATTATATATTTCTAAGAATGTATTATTCGATGAAATTGTATAATGTTGGATAAAATAAAGATAAAATATTTCAATAAGTTATTGATAAAATTGGCTGACGAAGCATTTTCAAAATCATAGAACCATAACCAGATTAGATATTGGAAGCTACAATTTTAAACTCAAGTTACTCCATTGACACTTTACTATACCCGATTTAATAGGATTTAAACACCTTTGCAAATGACTTGAACTCTGCTTATAATACTCGATCTCTTTGCTTCACAGATTTACCCGATTAACGAATGTTCTTACCGGATCTGTTTGATCGTGCTACTGAAAGCTTTAAACACCATACTGAAGTTTAACACATCCGACACTTTTACATGCTTTAATGTGGTACAGCCAATTTAGAGGAAGTTTATAGAAATGATATGAATTTGTATCCAGTGTAATAATCAATCAATGGACAGAAAATTTGTATTTAAAAAAAATTTTTCAAAGTCTTGCAAAACATTGTTTTATCATTTTTTAGAACATGGGATGAGTATAGGTTTTCATGCTTGGCCTGAAGCTTTATCTACTGTATGTGGTTACCCAAATTAGCAAGAAATTGTTTGATACTGCATTGGGTTAAGCTTGTGTAGAGGTTTTGAGGCAGGGTTTGCTTGGTTTAATAATGTTCGAGCAAGGTAGGTCATGGTAAAAAATTATTTGATTTCAATGGCTATTTTTTGGTAAAAAAAAGAATCATATAGGTTGACAGACGAATTATTGCCGTGATCAACTGGGAACATCATTTTGCATTTCTGATTTACCTGTAGCAATTTCCATGCATTAAATTCAGGTATATGCTTGCAGATCGAATTCGGGTTGCAGATATTCAGATTGAGTTAGATAAGATTGCGGAATAAAATTTTCAGGTTTAGCTCAAATTGTCAATCGTGTAGATTGAAGTGCAAGTTTTGCAAATATTGTCATTCTCAATATAGTGCATGTATATTCCATATACATTAAGAAAGAAATATGGCTGAGATTGAAAAAAATTACATAGCTATGTGAACTGAAATACGAACATTTAAAATTGCCTTGTAATTATTTTTCCTTGAGCGACAAACATTTTGCATTCGCAACAAATGAGGAGCATAGATCTGTAAAAAATGCTGTTATTGCTTTGGTTTAAGTAGTTTGAAAAATTAGTATTTCAATAAGAATATCAATCTCTCAAGTCATAATTTTTTCACCCAATCTATTATTGCAGAATATGCAACATTATATATATGTAATATCAATATACATAAATATATATATATATATGTGTGTGTGTGTGTGTTTATGGGTTTGCAGTAAAGTGCTTTTCATTTTACACGAAAATGTGCTTGAGAGGTTTGTATAATATGAGGTTTATGAGCATTGACAATACACATTGTTGGATTTACAATAAAAATCTTTTCACTACTTTGAAAGGTATTAAAATTAGTTATAAATAG
Source organism: Hofstenia miamia (assembly GCA_900660155.1). Lineage (NCBI taxonomy): Eukaryota > Metazoa > Xenacoelomorpha > Acoela > Hofsteniidae > Hofstenia > Hofstenia miamia. The sequence continues at coordinate 249,968 of CABFPE010000326.1, read as the reverse complement.
ACTTTTCTCAACGCAGTTTCGCTTACTGGAGACGTTGCTCGGGCACCAATTAGGCGTGCTATGGTAATTCTTCCTTTATTGGGAAATCGATTTTCAATATATAAAAATAAGTTAAATTATCTAAACTAGAAATAATTGTTGAATGTAAGGAAGTGAACAGTGATAAAGGACGATGACAAATAAGACTACTTAACAACAACATGCAGAAGATTATGGCAAATTTACTTATGAGAGTGGTACTTGCCAACCCGCTAAAACCTAGCAGGTTTATGAGGTTATCAACAGTAAACACGCATAGAAAAGTGATAAATATATCAGGCGAATATGAGTAAATCATTGAAGCTAATCTACTGTTCGGCAGAAAATTTGTGGAGAGATTAGCGTGTTTGCGATAATTGTTTCGATCCACAATTTTATTATTATCAAAATAAATATAAAAGAAATCGAACATCTCTCAAGGCGCCTAAACATTATTATAGCGTGCATTAACAAAAGTATATAAACACATTTGTATTTAAAATGTAACATATATAGAATTCATACAAAGCTAATCTACGAGAAGACTTATGTCAAACCTACATGAGTGGTCTGTCCTAAAACAAGCAATCAACATTTCATTGACGATTTGTAGTACTCGAGGATTGTTTCAAAAATTATAATTTCAAGTACTTATATTATTTGTATTGGTATAATGAAAATCAATAAAAAGTTTTATTATTTTCATATATACATATATATATATATATATATATATATATANTATAGTAAATTGCATGCTTACTGCTTAAATGACTATTCAGCATATAACATGAGATGCATAATTTAAACTTTAAATAACATATGTCTATGTAGAATATTCTCCATTTTTATAACAAAAGACGTATTTATGTATGAGTGCAAATATATAATACGCTGGATACATATATACATGTATTTTACAGTAAGATTGTGTTCAATATTTTCCCAATAAATTCATGAGATTATTTAGTGTTTTAATGAAGCTAAGTAAGTGAAATACTAACTTCACAAATTCCCTGAATTTTAGGGATTTCAGGAAATTCCAAAATTCACAATCTTATTGCAACATTGCTATATAAATATATATATATATATATAATTATATGAAGTTATTTTTGCAGTAAGGCTCACTCTTCCCCATGTCATAATATCGAGCTCGGTTTTTGTATGTGTTAAAATCTATGTGAAATACATACGATGAACCAATCCCATTACAATGATAGTTTAGATGTAATTCCCTCAAAGTAATGGGACTTTAATCATTTCGACCAAAGCTGTCTACTCCGAATTTGATTTTTTTGATGATTTTTACACACCCTAATCGTGAATTTTATTATTAGTTATTTAAAATAGTAATTGTCTTTTCAGTTCTTGAACTTCAAGAACTCCTTCACTTGGCTGCATTATCCCATGTGTACTATATATTATAAGCTTTATGAAGAATTATATTAATCCGGTAATTTCGGTATTATCATTATATGTATATGGCAAACCTTATATATGTGAGTTATTGCAGTTTACTATATTATTGGGTTAACTCCATTTGATAAGCATTATCATAAAAAATAATGTTAAGATATTCAATAAATAAATGAATAAGCAATAATATACTGTAGCAGACGAAAACGTCATTGTTTATTACTAAGACAAGTAAGATAACATTTCTAATTAAATGACCAAAAATAATATTCCATTAGCAAGGGAATTTGAGCGATATATAAATTGACTTTTTCTAAATGCTAAAAATAACTAAAACATTATAAAAACAATGGGTAGAACAATATATTTTTAAACATATCGAATTCCTTGAATAAAACTAACAAAAGGTAAGACTTTATTAATAGGCTGAATTTCTTCGAGAATATCTGGAATGACATTTATTGACATTTAAACCAAATACTAAATCATGTTGTAATTACAAAAACTTGGTAAGACCTATTCAACCTAGGTGTGCTTACAGTTGATTTTGACTATTTGTATTGAGAATACTGATCACTATCACTTAATGATTGCAATAATTTAAATACAAGTAATAAACCGACTTTCAAAGGCAAATGAAGGCTCGATATATTGAGATGATTTAATTTTTTCAGATAATGGATTTAGTTTGATAAAAAATGATGTCAGCAAAATTTATGCATAACCTTATTTTTTCGGACCAATTATTCTAAATATGACCTAGGTCGGTTTGACCATTGCTAAAAGTAAATCAATTCTTATGCATCATATAGTTAAGGTGTTTATCTATATATTACTAGTAAGATTATTAAATTCTATTACAATATTACTATGTATTTCATCGTTACCAACCATAATTTACTTATTGTTTGAATGCCACTTCACGTAGATGAATTTGATTTTTTGAATTGAGTAATGTGCATATACATCTCAAAATTAGGGTTGTCAGCTCAGATCAGCATGATCTATTGTTTATGTCTGCTGGCTCTTCCATGATTAGGATCGAATCAGTTTAAGTTGACTTCATTCCCTCTGAAAGTGTAAGCAAAATATTGTTTTATTTCGATGAAGAAAAATTTACATGGTTTAAATGAGCATATCTTTCGGCTGACAAGCTTGTAACATTTGGATTTACATGGAAAAATCTACTGCAGACAAACTAACATTTTTTCAATGAAGCTCTGTATCTACATGATCTATAGGATTTCTCTTAGAAACATTTTAATTAAGTAATACTCGAAGAATGACAAATTTGTTAATAGACACGTTTCAGAAAAATGCATGAGTGGAGATATTTTTTTGCTCTTAATATGACCTATATGATATTGAGAATACCGGAGGCAATATTTCCAACTACAATCAATAAGACTAACTAGGTCTATATTTTCATCACAATCTCAGTACGAGTTACTTAGCTGCAATGAACATATTTTCGATTATAGACGCCTCTAAAAGTTTATATTTAGCAAAACAATTATTTAAGAAGTCTACAAACACTGGTATAATGATTTTATTTCCTAAATAAACTCGCCAAGAATTCACAGTAAATGTTTAGTCAATATTTAGAATATAAATATAAATGTTTCACGCCAGCTAGTAAATATTGATCAACAATAAACATTTTAAATGGAAGTAAAACAGAAAATCTCCATGCAAATGGCTAGGTCAATATATTTGGCGCATGAATTCTAGACTCCCAGAAGTGAACTCAATTATAACTAGAGAAGTTTCAATATTTTATATTGTATCAGCTTAAAGTCTCATTTTGGTAAACCTGTCGTTCAGCTATTGAACTTGGTACTAGTCAGACTACTGCAATTGAAGAATACTAACAGTAAGAACACCTATGCATGGTAGATGTCAGGGTGAAGTGTTTTAAATTTTGAAACCATTTTCTTATACTACATTTGAAGAATCTTGTTCAAGGATGCATCGCCTTCAGTAGTTTTTTATGGTGTACAACACTAAATAGAACGTAAAAAAGGATTTAAGGGTGCAGAGCCCTCCCTGTTTTTTAGTCATTGTATTTTAAGACTCATATATTGGAATAGAATTCTCTGTTAATTCACTTACAAATAGGACACTGCAAGCAATTGAAAATATCCAGTCAAGCATTCGACTTGACTGAAAAATCGATTTTTACCATTCGAATCTATGAGCATGTTTATTGTGAATTAGGTAATTAAAATGCGCAAAATGTATCACTATGTTTAAAATAGTTTTAACCGTGTATGCTGCAGCTAGGTTGGTTAGCGGGAATATTCAAATAGGATCCATTTAAGATATAAATTTCTAGAAGCGGACTTACACATGCATGCAAAGCGATTAGGGAACTGGGATCTTAGGCTACATATTTATGTATGGAATAAAACATGAAGAAACTGGGACCTCGGATTTCAGAATGTTTGGTAGTAATTTTTGTCAATTTGAGTAAAAGATAAGCTAATGTGAGGTAACACTTAGGATCCTGGGACCAGATAATTTAATTGGAAAAGCATAGGATGGGACTGAGACCCCAATCCAATGGGAATAATGGGACTAGTGCCAATAAAATTATATCATGAAGAACCCCCTCAATATAGTAGTTAGCACTTTACATTTAACCAAGATTGAGAATTCATAAAGAATATATGCAAATTGTATAAATATTTTCATCTATTATTGACCTATTCTTGAGTTCTCCAAAATCAACCAAATCTGACTCACATTGCTCTATTTATAAAGTTAAGATGTCAAAAACCTCTTTCTGTATAGATGTAAATGGGAAGCTCAGAAATATTTCAATCGTGATTTTATGCTTGCAAATGTCGATATTTAAAATCGATTGTTTGTTCAGGGGCTCTGATTATCGATCCAAGCAAAGGACCACTAAGCTTAAAATACAAGTGCAATGATTCTCATGCCAAAGATGTTAAAAGTGAAGAAAAATTGTTTTTTTCATAGTTGAGCAGATGTTTATGTTGTACTTGCTAAATCGTAGATTACACTTCAAAATGCAGTTCATTGGTCACAAGTATTAAATATATTTCTAACTGGAAAAGAAATCGTTTGTGGAGAGAATTATCTACTGTGGCGATTCATTGTATGTAAACTAATCAGAATTATCCCTAGCAATTGTTTCACTCCTTCGGATAATCTTATGTTAGGACAGGGATGTTTGGAAATATCGAAGAACAAATTCTGATTTATATCAATTTTTTTGTGAATATTGAAAAAAAACAAAATCTACCCAATTTAAAATTGAAATCCTATGAAGTGGAACTATGATGTAAAATGTCTTTCATAGCGTTTTAAGAACCTAAGTAGCAGTTTTTTATTATATCGTAAAGTACTTGCTAACACCAATTACTTTTGCTTATAGTATTGCTAATATGAACTAGTTCATTTGAAATGAAGATGTATGAAAATTCTCTTAAAAATATCAATTTTTGATATATTGGCATCGAATCCGAGTGTTCATAGCAACTGATTTTATTTGCTTAAGTAGAAGTATTACAACTTTAGTTTTTTATGCTCCCCTAAGTCAGCGGCACGTTTAGAAATTTTAAAACGGGGGGCTGACACCCATTTTTATAGAAAAAAATTGCAAACAAAAAGTGTTTTTTAAGCAAAAGTAAATTTACACAAAATGCAATCGTCTGTTTTTGACAGCAAATCGAATAATGACATTTAGAATTAAAGTGGAATATTTTCAATTTCGAGGAAAAGGTGGGGGCGGTCGCCCCTTGCCTCCTTCCTACACGTGCCAATGTCCTAAGTATATTTTTTGATTGCCTTTGGTTTATGAAATTCCAGTAGCACAGAAAACAATTAGTTTCCATCATTGCTGAACATCAATAGAAGTGAAATGTAAAGCGATGAGCAATATTGGAATACGTCAAGAGTGTAGGAAGATATTCCCAAAATATCTCATATGAATATGAGACCTGTGGGAACACAGATTTTTGCGTGGTTCAGTAACGTTCCCCTCTGATGATCAATTTTTCACTGGAGGATCCATCAAGATCCTTGAGATTTGTTCCTTTGTCTCGCTGATCCCGGCCTACATTTATTTTTGGAAAGGAAATATTATACATTCTAGCTTAGCACAATAAAACGGTTCGAATATAATAGCAAAGGTTAACTGAAATTTATTCCAGCCTCATTTGAATTTGAAAAGTTGAATGTTGTCCCGTGATTTGTTTTTTTTGGTTCCGTTTCCGGTATGTTAGAATATATCATGCAAGCATTTCAGTCTTGGCGACCATTCAATTTAGTTCACATTCTTGTATTGGACTTAAACAATATTGAGAACAAAACATTTATAATAGATTTTAGTATTTCTGGCACATGGGTGTTATTTTAATAAAATATTTGTTAGATTTTCAAAACATTGTGATTCCTGAGCAACTAGATTTGGGCAATATCTTATTAGATAAAAACAAACTAAGCATATAAATGATTTGCTGTCTTCCTTATCACATCTTTTTTTATGGGTATGAATTATTTAACATAAAGTTTGATTTAGTCAAATTTACAGTCATCAAGCTGTAATTTGTCATTTATACTTGTGATTGCCACAAGCATTTGTAATTTTCCCAAGATCATGCATTAAATTGTTGCTAAGCATTTTAGGTACATGTTTTTTAGATTTAAATAGATATATATTAATTTAATATTTATAATGTTTTACCTCTATTCCTCGATGTGGTGAAAGCAATTCAGCTCTCCTGAAACAGGGCTTGGATGACCCCTTAACCGGGGTAGGAGGATATAACGTACTGCTCCTCAAGCAAGAAGTCATTTTAAGTAATGGGATGTCGGCATAATCTTTTTTAATTCACTGTGGCGTGGGGCCAATTCCTTGTTTTATTAAAGCGACAAGTAAATTGGCATTTAGCCTTCCGCTTGGAAACATTCTATAAACAGAGATCCACTTAGATTGAATTGTCGATTTTATTTTACTGATCTCCGCTCTTGACAATTTTAACAGATAACACCTATTAACTGGCAAATTTAATTTTTCTTGTACTGTGCATTTGTTCTGATTAGTTTTAGTAGAGAATCGGCGACAAACTCAAGTCCATTCCCAATTTGTCGAATTGACTTAGCAAAGCTACCAAATTAATACGCTGAAAAGTAATAAATTTCCTTTAACTACAATAAAGCTTTTGTTAAGAGAAAACTAAAGAATTTCCTTGTGTTGCACACAATGTATAAAACTTTCAGAAACACCTTAATAAAGTGCGCAGCAATTCTGAAATGGCAAACTTCAATATAAACAATTAAAAATAGCAATGTTTTACATTATTATTAAAAGATAATTAAGAAAACTAGAATTTTTTTACAAAAATTTCCTGTTTAAAGAAGAGAGTCTTGCATCTTTTCCCATGGTTATAAAATTACCCATACCAGCTAAATACTAATGTCCTGATGTAGACATTTTCATATTGTATTGGACCGTCTATTCTTCAATGTTCGACAGTAAATCGACTTGATAATAATAACAATAGAGAAATTTTATCGAAATATTTCAATTAATTCATATATGATAAAGAGTTGTTTAATATCTGTCCATATTTGCAGCCACATCTAGCAACTTCAACAAAGATGTGAAGTGATTGAAACTATAATTTTTGCATCCTCACTCCGAGACTTAGAGTATTTGAGTCATTAATCAAGAAATTCTTCTCTCTTTCGAGTATGATCAAATTGCTGATTCGCTTAAACCACTAAACTCTTGTCGGTTATAATAGTTGAAAATGGGCTGTACATGGGTTGCGTCAAAAACAAGCATATATAAATTGGATGGATCTATGTTTCAAAGTAGTGTGGGTCGTTGATAGATATATATGGTTTGTTTTACATTTCTTGCATTTAAGTATGAAGTAATTGCGTTTTAGTGATATTTTTATTTTTTAGTACATTTTATATGTGTATACTTTTCAAACATGTTTACATATAGTGATTATGAACCGGAAACCTCTAAAAATAATTAGGTCTTCTGACGGAATAATAATAGCATACATGTAGTTCTGAATGAAAAGTAGGTGTGAACTATCTTATTCAATCAGTGATCAGAAGCGTATTAAGTATTTAGTTGAATTTTAAAGTTAAACAAATGGATAATTATATTGTGTTTCATACATTATTTATGCAAACTCAATGGCCAAAAACTTAGTGCTTAATACTAGAAGTACCGACGGTATCTGTCGTCACATTGTCTTATGAAAATGGTATTTGATTTCACAATTTCTGTCCAAAACTATGCGTAGATGTGATTTTTACTTTCAAACAATATTTTTCGGAAACTTGTCCTGACAATGTCGTAGGTATGTGTTTTTAAAATTACATGTAAATGATTTTATTAGGTTTTATCCCCTCATTTCCCTTATTTAAGTGTGTCATCCGATCAAATTGAATATATCAGAGATGGAAGTGGGGCAGATTTTTGTGAACTACGCTGCCCTGCGCCACGGACTTTGTGCCCTGACCCATTTCTACCTGCTGACATCTGCCCCATATTGCCCCACGCATTATTTTCTCCTATCCGAAAGCGCCCACCTAAGAATTTCTGCTCCAGAACTACCTGCGATATATTATTACCCCATATTTGTTCTATTGGAATTTTCATAGCACTACACCACAACACAACTGCCAAACATTTTGATCCTTACTGCCGCTAGAAGGTACAGAATCATTTTATGAAATAATATGCCATCTCTACTATTACTTCCAATGGGAATTTAATAACAAACGTGATGACATACATGTTGAAACCATTAGTAATAGCAAAATGCTATTTAATTTTGACTGTATAAAGCTAATATTTTATGGAATATATTTATGCAAGCTTAATTGCATAACCTCCATTGTAATTGCAAAACCTATTGATGACAAATCAATCAGATAAAATAGATCTTCTTGGTATTATTGAATAGAATCAAATTTCACCAAGAGTGAGAAATGCATGGTAATTTTTCAAAATACGGTAAAATTTTATCAAGCAGGGAACTTATATGTAAGAAAATTACTTTTAGAATCTTAAAAATTAGCAATTTTTTTGGTCCAGTTTTCCTCAAGAGCATTTTTGTCCTACTTTTATCTCATGGGTACCCACCTTAGAAAAATCTTGCCGCATACCCTCCCCGAACTGCCCCACCCCACCCTGCCCCATGGGTTGACCCGCTTCACTTCCATCTCTGATATATATATA
>CABFPE010000326.1:219138-241171 GCA_900660155.1 Hofstenia miamia | reverse complement strand
ATATATATATATATATATATATAATTCGATTAAAATTAGCAATTGTTTTTCAAGCAGATCTTGTATCCTGTCATCGAAATATTTGTTGATAAATTCTTATCATGACTGCAGAAAAATTAGCCCGCAATGAACTCGGTTCTCTGACTCATAAAATAGCTAGTTATCTTAAAAATGAGGAAACATGCTATTTGAATTTTCCCATTCATTGGGTAGATACAAATGATTTGCAACTTCATTGCCATCCTGAAATATATATTTAATTAAAAAATATTGTAAATACTATCAACTTCATTATAATAATTGTAGTTACAACCGTTTGTCTCTAAGGGTAATATTTAATCTTCTAAAATTGCCAAGTTTGAATTTGAGGATTGTAGAGATAGTTGAATCTATGAGTATACAATCATTGCTTGAATTTACAAAAAACGCTCCTTTGACATCGATTTCCCGAATTTTTGAGCATTTTATCCCAGCCTGTTGAAAAATATTGAAAGCCTTTTTACATCGACACATCTATGGGTACAATGATGATTTTTGCTGAAACTTATTCTTGTGCCTGAAAGCATGCAAATAAGAATTGTTTTTCAACGAGAAAGCCGATGTTTGTAAAAATATTCAAATTCTTTCCATACCTACATAGTGTTCAGACAATGAGGCGGTTTAATTCATATGGGGACAACAACTACTCTGAAATTTTTATTTTCTGAAGAAAGACTGCGTGAGTCCCGTCAAGGCGCGCTGTGCTCAAAGTTAGAGGTTGTCGCACCTAAAACTTTTTTTGGGGAAGCTATCACAGATTTTGAAAAATTACGATTTCAAAATGGACATCACAGATATGTCTAGTTTGATTCACTACTGTAGTGCTACAGCTAAAATTAGGGAGAGGTGGAAGCAAAAATCTCTTTCTTATATTTCCCAAAATTTAGTGAAGCACCAAAAGTGAAAATTGGGGTGTCATGCATGCTGACACCTTTGAACGATTAAAGTTCCACAAAATCGTGTAGGTTGATATGCTACAAGAAACCTGCAAATAGATTTAGAAAAATTAGCAATTATTTTACAAAAAATCAACCGAAGCTAAATATTGAAAAAACACAATTTATAATTTTCTCACTGAATGCACATGGAAATCCAATAAGTAATATTGAACTAAAGATAAATAACAAGGTAATAAAGCAAAGTGGATCAGTCAGCTATTTAGAAACTGAAATATCTAGTGACCCTAGTAAATACGTTTGGAAAATTTGGCAAATATTTGCCAAATATTTGGAAAAAAATGCATAATTTTTGTCAATGGCAATATTCCAAATATTTGGCAAATATTTGCCAAATAATTGCCAAATTTTCCAAATTTGTACAATTTGTACATTCATTAATTTAAAGCTTATTTGAATAAATAAACGTGTACATAATATATAATTGAGTATTTCAAACATTTTTTAAACCAATATATCGAAAATTTCAACTTTTAATTGACTACTGTTATAAACAATTAAAGTATTTATATATCTAAGAATAATTTATGCAACATTTAAATACTCAATTAGTACTAGTTATGGACTAGTGTTATAACCTGTATTCTATTAGTTTTTTATGTTCATACCAGAAATAATTTTTAAATCTAACATACTTATAAATGCTTAAGTTATAATTCATAACTGCCAAAATTTTGAGCAAATTGTTACGGAATATAAACAAGATTAATTGGAAAATTTTCAATGTTGCATTAGTTAAGAATTATGATGTTGACTTGCATACGAATGCTTTAATGCATTTGGTTGGCAGTTGATTGCTGTAGTTTAGACTATGATTAGTCTGTATTGGATCTATACGTCTTCTGTATACATCTTATGTATACTGTGAAGCAGTTTAACCAACTGCTGTTATAAATAACTAAAGCTGATGAAAAATCACTTAGCACAAAACTTGGAAACTTTGTCAAATATTTGGTAAAATTTGCCAAATATTTGGCAAATTCTTGGAAAGTTTGCAAATTATTTGGAAAATTTGCCAAATATTTGGAATCGATTTGCAAATCCTTTCCAAATATTTGGCAATTTTTTGCCAAATTTTCCAAATTTATTTACTAGGGGATCCAAAATTGGAGAAAAAATTTTGTGAATAACATTTAAAAATGACTGAAAGCATTAGAAAACTTTATCACTTACCCAATGAAATCAGCAAAAGTTTATCATAAACAACTGATACATGCTTTCTATTTGTCTCATTTTAAATATTGTACGTTTGTTTTAACTTATCTGAATTCTAAGGATCGTATGCTTCTATCAAAGACATTTAGCTGGTGCATAAAAACTTTAAACTTCGTAAAAAAGTATGTCGTAATAAATATAAATTATAATCTCCGTTCTACCAAATACATCTGTATATGCTATCCATTTTATTTAACTTCAAATCTCGTCAAAGAGTTCTGCTCTTCTTAAATAACTATTTTGAAGTAAATGAGTCATCGAAAACATTTTTGTGTTTAAATATAAATTCTAATAATTTTCATGACGTATCTACTAAATTATTAAGTATTTTACACTATGAAAGACGAATTTAAAATTTGTACTAAAAGTTTTGGAAAAAACTACAGAACTCACTTCTAATAAAATAATGTACACTAAGATACAACAACTCACCTCATGCATTTGAAGCATACATCCAATATTGAACACCTACAAATACATTCACACAAACATTGATTTTTATTATTATATAATGTGTTTATTAGTTTTGTAGCTATAGATTTGTATATATTTTATTCTATCTGTAATTTTTTGAGAAAGGAAATTGCTTTTCGACTCTTAATAGGCTTTTATAGATGTATAATTGATACAAACTTAATGAAAGTAATACTGCATTAACAAGAAAGTATAAATTACCAATTTACCAAGGAAAATTTTTATAAAAATATACTTTACTTCCAAAGGGTGTAAGTTATACTATAGTGGTTTTTTACCTCATCAAAGAAAATCAAAATGTTATTATTAACAATTTCCTCTGTCATCAATTCAGGATCAGAGATATTTGCTTACATCATTGTTATAATTTCAAATTGCTTTAAAATGTCATAATATTGGAGTGTTTCTTGAATTAGGTTGCACCACATTAAATCTCCAATGCCTGAGAATAAGATAAGTGTTCAATTAGGTAATTTGGCAATAATTGACTTGGTGTAATCAATTTGCTCTGCTATATGTTTATCTTTGTGGAATATGTGTCTAGTGATACATGTCCATCACAGTACAGTCTTGATGCATCATCTTCTTTGATTAATTTTGATTTACTTTTTTGTATCTATCTGAGTTAATAGTTTTTATCAAGTCTCTGAGGTTGTTCATCTACTGTTTGTTATCAATTAGTGGTATATTGACTCTTCATTTTTTCCTATGTATCAAACACCATACAAGTTGTATTACTGTGGTATGAATTAATGAATATAATAATAGAAGGATGTTAACCATACTGCTGATTTAGCATTGCAATCTGGATCTTGTTTTACTTTAAAAAATTTATTTTGAAAATCAGTGTGGTCTTGAATTTCTAATGATTTTTGTATATTACTGATAAATCATTCTACTGAGTAATGATAGGAGATGATATTGAAATAGCTGGCCAAGCATTATCAGTTGGTCTATCTGCTTTTATTGCATTCCACACAGTATTAACTTCATTAAGCATATTGACTGATTGCATATAGGCAAAAGAAACATGGATGTCAGTAATACTATTTGGAGCACATTTATCTGTGATAAGTTCTTATGATTGAGCTTGAAGTAAAATATTGATAGCAAGATGTTTATCAACCATTATATGGCAGTAAGGACATACTCTGTCTAAAATACAACAATATGAATTAAAGCAGCTGTTGAATTACAAGACTTGTGTAAGCCCAAAACACCAAAATTGTGAGGCTTTAGAATGAAAAAGTTATCCAAATTTAATTCCAATTCATAAAGTTCAGAACCACAGTATTCACTATTAATTACATCAGTAATAACAACAACTAATTGAATCTTGTTAATTTTAACTAGACAATATGCAAGAGATAGCTTATCCATAAGTTTAGTATCAAAAAGTTCTTCTGGCTTGATAAAGTATTTAATTAGAATGTTGTCAACAGAGAAATTAATTTGAGGTTGTAAAAACAATTGTTATTATATGTAATCAGTTTATGTAAGTTAGTAAGATAAAATTCATTAACAAAGCAAGAATGTACCATACTATGAAAATAGGTGCAGTTGAGATCTTCATTTATTGAGTGTGGGTAGTAGATCAGAGTGTTAACAGCAGGATGTTTTTTAGCATCAATTAAGAACAGCATTGTAGAAGAGCTAACAGATTGTTTTGATGTATCCAATTGTATGTTTATCTCTGATTTAGTTTCCAGGGAGATGTGAGTTTGACATTGCAACATGCTTTCTGAGTATTGTGTTTCACTGCCAACAATAGAAACTTGAGAACAATATTGTTTGTAGCATTCATTAGATCATGAAATAGAGTGGTAACTGGATGCAGAAGAAAGGAGGAATGTGAAAGAAGATGATTTTTTTATTGTGATAAAACAAGTGGTTGGAACATTTACTCTTCTTAGATATTAGAGAGGCAATTCCTTTTGGTAGAATGTTCAGTGCCTGGAGGGACCCCTCAGTGATTTGGCTAACTGATCAGCACCATAGATGGGAGGAGGGGTTCAAAGCATCAACATGAAATCAGTTGATTATGATGGGGACATTGCTCCCTTGGTCAAACATGCTCTTAGTGAACTAACAGAGTGAAGCTGGTAGACTAAAACTACAGCCCAGTTTTTGGAGGGGGCATGTGGCATAAGACTTTTAAACTCAGTTAATACTTTATTTATCACAATTTAAATATTATTCTTACAATATTATTATAATTGTTGATTTGACAAAATGACAAATGGTGCTATATTTTTAGTTTTAAATTTCTGCTAAATAGTGACACAGTCAAATTAGTGTAGCAGAAGACCAAATTTGTACCTTTCAGATATGTGTTCATATTTTCAATGTGTTTCTAATTATGCATAGTTAAAGGCGATCAAGAGGTGATACAGTTTGACTGGTATGTCACTTTAACTTTGGCTAGATGTATTGTTAGGGTTTTGTTGTACTGCATTTCATTCATAACAAAAATTAACTTTTAAAATGACATACAAAGTTACTCTGTAGTACAGAGCAACTCTTGGTAGTGGTTTCAAATGTACACAACAACTCTGGCTTCCAATGCTTTCAAAAATTGGCTTTTAAATTTTTATTGACAGAATAATTAAAAAAATGCAAAATTCAATATATTTGCAAAAGATTGTTAATTTTATGCTACTCCAAAATTTTATAAGGTTGCACAGAGACACATCAACATATCAAGCTGTACATAGTGACATATGGACAAAATGAGAAGAATGCCATAGAAAAAATTGTTGTATAGCATTGTATGGCTGTGAATTTCTATATTAATTAAAATTCTAATTATATTTATGCAATATGCTCTAAGCTTTTCAGCTTCTGGTTGAATTATTTACTACATTATGGAGTAACTATAGAGTTATTCTTAGACTGCCATTTTCATTAAAATTTGTCTTTGTTCTGCTGCAATGATTCAAATAGTAGTCTGTACATCCATTGCTACCACTGTGGGAGTGATTATCATGAAATCATTACTTTTTTTAGCAACAAAAAGTTTTGCTGGTTTATAGCAATATATATATAAATTTTGCAAAGTGTACATAGCATCATAGTATAATTATATATATATACATATATATATATATATATATATATATATAATGCATTTTCTAGTTATGTATCTGAAAATAACATTCCATTTAAGTTACAAGCTAAATATATAATATATAATAATGATAAATTTATATGTGTCTATTTATGTGGTGAACTCATTGTAAAAAATAATAATAATGATAATACTAACAAGGTTCATAAACATTTATTATAGGAACTTATAATAGCTGTTAAGCAAATTAAAAAAAATGTTTACAAACACAGGTACAAATCTATAGAAGTAAAAATAATTATAGGCAACAGGTTTTCTTCTAGTAGGTTTTTAATGTTTTTACATTTGGTTTGTTTTTTATAGTTTTACATAGTTTATTCTATAATTGGACAGTTTTTACAATGTATGAGTCTCCAAGTGAAATGCATTTAACAATTTATTTAAATTACAACAGTTTGTATGCTTGTTATTAGTGACTACACAGTTAAAAAATGCATAGTACTAGTTAGTTTGTTAACATGTTTGTTTTGTGACGCTATCCTGCAAATTTGTACAAAAAGTTTAAGAGAAATTATTTTCAAAAATTATCATTTGTTGCCAATGTTTGCTTATAAATTAGAAATAGTGTTGTCCAAGATCTAGTTAAATATGGTTTTAATTTGTTCTCAATATTGTATATTTAATCCATTTCAACAAAATTACATGTATATATGAAATGGCTGATTACAAATGCAAAGAAAAATTTCTTATTTTGTGATATTGCTTGCATTTCCTTTAGACATAGGATACCTGCTACCTACTTCTAGTTTTGTCCTTTGTGAATTATTGAAATATTAGAATTGATTCTATATTTACACAAAGTTATGGTTTTAACTAGGATTCCTTAATTGCTTGATCTTTATTACTAATTTTTAACGAAATGTTTTTGAACAGCTCTTTATATTCATTTGGTGTGAAGCTTAGTTTTCTATATAATATAATGCATATCATTGTACACAACAGCTATTTGAATACCAATGTGTATTATTTTAACATGGAGATTAATTGTTCAAATTATTTAGAAGACAAATGCAGATTGTTTTGCTGTTAATTCTGGAATCAAAGTTGAGTTATCATCAGTGTCTAACATTTCTAAATATAATTTTTTTTTAGTTTCTAGCTTCCACAACTATGAAAATAAGAGATGCAAATATTTTAAAATTGAATGGTGTTTTGGTAATTAAATTTTAACTTTTATTTAAAATTGGAAGTAGAAATTTGTTGTCACAACTTTTTAATATGGATGCTAAAATCACAACTTTTTTGTAATTTAAACACTGTTAATTGTCAATGACAATATTGGACTGAATAGGTTATTTCAATTCTAAAGTAATGAAATGCCAGCAAGTGGTTCAATCTTAATGGTTTAACAGGATACAATGTTATTATTTGGTTGCTGATTGTTTGCAAATGTGTTGTAATGTTTTTATTTTTTGATTGATTGTTAATGTTTTGTCTTGGAAGTTTATAATACAATGTATATCATAAGGGAAAGAGCATTGTGAAAAAATTTATTATTGGTGATGATGAATTCCAAAGCATTGATTATCCCTTTCATGTTGACATAATCCCCTGATGCATTTATTAGACAATGATTATGTGATTTAAGCTGATCTCTTTTAATGCTTATTTGGTTTGCACATGTGTCTGCAATTATAGATACCAAGGCACCAGTGTCTAATATTTCTTGAATGATGATCCCATTTACTTTCAACAGTATGGTGTTCTTATTTAATGCTATTGGCACCAGGACTGTTCCTGCTCAGCTGGGAGTCAGCACTCTTAGTAGTTTAAATCCTCTTTAGATTCAGAATTTGGTTCATAAATGTTGCTGTCATCTGTGTAATAACATTCATCAGCAATAAGGTGAATTGTTTTTGTGCAATTAGGACTGCTTTGTCATTTTTGTCTACATTTCCTATAATATACTTCATTTTGGTTAATGGTTTTCAGAGTTTTGGTTCAAATTCAATTTTAGATTCAACTGTTGTTGATGAATTTTTTTGACAAAGATTTTATGTTCTTAGCTGTGAAATTCAAAGAGCAGCTACCTAATTTAACTTGGTTTGAAATCTTGGTATAACTAATGATTTGGAGCTTTGCTTCAACAGATTTTTTTATAAATGTGGAAAGCTTATCTTCTGTACTGCATATCTGCTCAAATCAGCAAAAGATGGGTTCACTACCCATGTAAGTGATATGTGTGAAAAGATCATGTGATGAATACTCAGACAATGTTCAGCTAAGTCTGTATAGACATTCAACCTGTAGAATGTGTTCTTCTATGTTGTTGTTCATTTTATAAATAGTGTGTTTTAGAAGTATTTTATACTGATTACAAGCTGTAGGGGCATGGAAGTGACCATAAAAATTTTGGATCAATAATTTATTATTTGATTTTATGGCCTTATCAAGTGTTAAGTAGTAGTTGTATGCTTTTCATGTAAGGAAACTTAGGAATTGCATTAGTACATGTTCCTGACCAGCATGTTGGACATCCACATTTTGCTCATATGAAAAGAACCACTTTTCAAATGTAGGAGAAGTTCCATCAGCTTTACCTGAGAAGCATTTCAGCAACATTCTTATTTTTAAATTTTCATCAAATGCTAAAGGTGGCAAATGGGGGAGCAAAATATTTTTTATTTAATATGGTCCTTTTGATAGCCTTAAATGTATCTTGGAATAAGTTGAAGGATTCATTAAAATTTATTCTATCAGTGGATTGTTTAATTGTTGTTGAGGGAACTGAGGCCTTGGTGGTAAATTATCAGCAATGGTATTTGGCATTGGGTGTGAAAAATGATTATTTACAACAGAGGGGCACTAGTGTACATGATGTAATGTATTTTGATTAATTGGATCAGGTTTCTTAGCAATCTCAGGAGTCTTTAGAACTGCTAATTTATCCTGATAGGCCTGCAAATTAGTTAACTTGAATCTAGTATTCTACACTTCTTAGTGTAATGCATTATTTTCTGCTTTTTGTGCTATAAGCTGCCCTATAACTTGAATATTCTGCCCCTTACATTCCTTGATTTGTTTAATCATTTTCAAATTTGACTTAAGTAATTTAAAATTTCATGGTTTGCTGTATTTATTAGTTTTTGAAGATCTTCATTTTTATCTCCAAGTATCTGATATTGTAAGAGAATGTAATGTATTTTTTGACCTTATTGCAATTTAACATTAATGTGTCCTTTTCTTTATTAGTTAGTATCTCATTTCAGAGTGATTTGTGGATCTGATCAAAGTGCCTATAATTTTTGATCTGCATCAAATGAATATTTTGTGAGGACTTTCTCCATAGATCAAGAATCTTGTGATGTGGGTGGGGTAAGGCTTGTTTTCTCTGGAGATGTTTTCAATTTCTGACTTCATGTGTTTAGCATTATAATTCTTTGAAGTTAAAGGATCTTTGACTTAACTGACATAATTAAAACTAGGTTCAGTAGGTTAGGTTCTGCAATTCTAATAAAAAACTTCTGAATTCTCAGCAGCACTGAAAGTCTTAATCTCAACTGCAGTCCAATTGTGGTAATGTTCCATCTCTTCTTTGTAGGGTTTAACATTTTCTTGGTGGTTATATCAGAGCTTCCACTGACAGTGGTATGGTTAATTATTAAACAATAGATGTACTTGGAATCCTCTGGTTGTTGCCATGTGGCATTGGTATGAAAACAGCAAGCACTTCTAATAACTTATATATTGAGGGTTTTGAGACAAAGCATGGATTTACCAGTGCTACAAATTAATAACTAACTCCTCCTGCTATAATACCCTATCCTATTAAAAGTTAAAAGTAAACAAGATATTGTGTTAGGGAAGAGTGGCTCCACTTGGCCAACATTAAACAGATACCCTTAAGAAAGAGTCATATAAAACTAGAGCCCTAACTAAGATAAAGAATAAAGAAGCCCTAATTCTTGGATGCAGTGAGTTAAACCTCCTGTGCCATCAGCATGGATATCTGTGCAGATAAAACACCAGGATTTGCCCATGTTTCAATAATTAATGGCTTGACTCCAGAGCCAAACAAGCCTATTCCTAGTAAAAGTTAAAGGTAGCTAGGAGATAAGGTAAAGGAAGGGTGCATGGCCACACTAGGCTGACCCAAAACAGAGAATCTTATCAGAAACAGTCATTTTAGATGGAGCCCTAATTTAAATGAAGAGAGAGAGAAACCCTAAAAGTTCTTGGGTGCAAAGTGTACTCTATGTGCATGTAAAAACCTAAACTCATTGCAGGCCTCAGGTTGTGCAATTTAGGTGCTGCAATAAAATATAAAACAACAAATGACAAGCAGTTGTGTAAAGACCTATTTCTAAACCTGCCAAAGTGCCATAGTGATTAGTGTAGAGTCACTCAGGACCTCCTTTTCTTTTTCAATCTTATTATTTTGGCACTCTGAATTTGTGTTTCATTTTTTTGATGCTTTGATTTCTTGATTCACTACTATCTATTTGTATCAATTTCTTTTAATCAATTATTTGAATTTTGAGTGTAGTTATTTGATAGTGTTAGTATTTGTCCCCTTGATTTGAATTACATGTGATTGCTTGTTTTAACTTTGCAAGGGAAATTGGGCTTTGAAACTGTAAACAATTCAGGTAATAAGTTACAGAATTTTGTAATAAATATCTGAGTCACTGTAGTGAAGTGCACAATAAATTTGGTTTCCTTCTACTGCATTTGATCCTTTCAATTTATTATCTGTTAACCCCCTTTAGATTTGTTCTTAAAGATTTGGTAATGATAACTATTGCTTAAGTTCCAGCAAAAATTCAGGAGGAAACTGCACCAGGTCTTGGACAACAAATAGCTCCTTAACAGTGACAGCCTGAATCATGGCTGATTTAGGTTACAATTAATAAAATCTTTTATTTGATCTGTTTGTACATGCACTTAAGAATTTACACTTTGCAAATATGTGATGCCATTGGTGAATGGGAATGCACAGCAATTATGTGCCTGTTACTTATTATTTATTTACATGAGCTGAGATAAGAGAACTCTGAGATAAATTGTTTATTGAGCTAGAAATTAATACTTGAGACACACAATTAGCACCTTGGCAAGTAAGGATAGCTTCAAAGATATGGCTTCAGCATTGTGCCATGTGAATTGGTCACTGCTGGAATTCTGTTTAGAATGGAATTTCTTTATTTTTTAGGCAAAAATCAGTCAACTACCAATATATGTTTTCTGTTGGAATGTGGGTCTCTCTCTGCTTTTGTAGACTTTGCAACCTTCAATCTAAACTCTTGAGTTATCCAGTACTGCTAGAGTAGCCAGAGCTTCTCTGTGATTCTACTTGGTGACCCTGGTGTGATTCTGGAAAATTAGGGTGTCAGTTAAACTTTCTACTCTCTTCTGTTGAAGTGTGCAGGTGAATCAATGCCTGGAGATGAACACTGATCATGAAGCTTGTGTACATAACAAAGCAGTCATCTGGTTTTCACCTGGTGATTGTGACATAGTGCCAAGCTGTTACTGTTTCTATATCATACTTGGTTTTGCACTTTTTCTTTGGTGTGAGCCTGCCAGGATAGTTGTTTCCCCTGGCCATGAATCAACTTCACTACCAATCAATGCATAACTTTGCCTCTTATGTTATTTTTACTGCAGTTCTCTGCTTTTGAAGCTGTTGCCAAGCTTTGATGTTATTCTTACTTGTCTTGGTTGTTACCTTGTTGTAGTCTCATTCTTCTAGAATGTGGATTTAATATCATACCCTACACTGTGCTGCTACTGTTATTAGTTTTTGTTTCTCCAAACCTGGATGGAATCCCTCTTGATTTGTTGGAACTGTTTTCTGAATTTTTCTTACTGTTTTTCTTCTTGTTAAATGGAATTTAGTGAGGAAGTGTCATTTCATTGACTTGATTAATGCTCTGGAGATCTAATTCCAGACCCTGGCAATGCCTCTGCCTACCTCTTTGCTGGGGCAGAGCAGCCCACCTCATTTGTTACCTCCCCAGTCTAGCCCTTCTGAGTATATCACTTGCAGTGTTCTACAAGATGTGTTGGACAATTTCTCTGAATGTCTTTCAGAGCAAATCTCTAAAATGATTTCTGCTTGCCTTCTGAGCATCCCCATTGTCTCTACTTCTACAACATTTATACTGCAATTTGTTAACCTCACTACCTCTTTCACAGCTGGAAAGCCCACTTTAATGCAGTCAGCTTTGACTCAGGTTCCCACACTAACCAAAATTGCTGCTCCAATTTTGTCTGCACTGAGGGTGACCATTTCACGTCATGCACATGCAAACAACTGTGTTACCCCTACTGGTGTGACTCCAACTTCTCCACCACAGTCATGTGATTTTTCCACATCTGTTCTTAAGAGTGGCCCCCACTTTACTCAATTGATCCTACTCACAGCTGCTGCTGGGGCCAATACTGCTAACTTGTTTAATCATCATTCAATATTACCTAAATTCACCTGAAACATTGACAAATCTCTCAATCTTACAAAGAGTGGTTCTTTCTCTTTGAGTTAACCATGCAGCAGTACAAAGCTATGCAGGATGCTGCCATTGCTCAATTCCCCACCTAACTTCAAGGTCTCACATACAATCAGTACATGATGCTAGACCAAGATGTGAAGACTAGTTATCTGCTTCTTATTGGATATTTTGAGGACCATTACAAAGCCCCCCATATCAAACTTCAGTACAAAACCCTAATTTGTGATCTCTTATTCAAAAAAGGTGATGATGTTCACATGTACATCATACAAGTGGAAAGGCAGTTTTTTTGTTTAAGCAAGCTCACCCCTGAGTATTTGAAGCACAATCTTTTCTTGTACATCTGCTGAGGCTTCCTGTCTAACATTCAAAGTCACCTTGAACTCAAGTGCAACCCTGAGGACAATTTCAGTTTAATTATCCACAAGGCCATAAGCATCATATATATGTTACACAACACTACTCATATTGATAAGGATGCCAGAGATCTAAAAGCTGGTTAGTCTTTACCAAAGTCTCCTACTTCTTCAAGCACCATTGTTTCCACCATGAAAATGGAACTCAAGCAGACTCATTGTTTCCATTGTGGTCAGAAATGGCATACTAAATCTCAGTGCTGAGCAGTTATTTGTCTAGTCAACAATGGCAAAGGCTTCATCATCAATGAACCTGGAGACCAAGAGTGTTCTCTCAAGTCACATGCTGGCTTAGCTACCCAGTCAAACTAGTCAGAGCACCACCTCCTAGAAAATGTGTGCACAATGTTCTGGTAATCACTTTGCTGTTGCATGCTAATGTAATCCCAGTCAATATAAATGGATCCCTGGTAAATGTCACCATTGATACTGGGGCTTCAGCCTTGATCATCAGCAACTCCTGATGCTCTAAGCTATGCTTGTCATGAAATGACTTACTTCCATCTACTGCTTGTCTGCTGGATGCTTCTGGAAATTCCCTCTCACTCAAAGGGAACCTGTAGTTAAGCATTCAGCAGGAGCTATTCATTGTTGATCTAATTGTCATCAATACTTGCAGTCAACTGCTTCTGTATGACATAATTTTGGGATACAATTTTCTCAAGCAGAAGTCATGCATTATTGATTATGGTAATAACACCATCTCCATCAAAGAAAGTGAACATTGGCAAGAGCTTACCACCATCCCCAGCCAAGATATCTCTTTGAGCTTTTCTGAATGTGTGATCATGGAGCCTCATCATTGGCAACATGTTCCTATCACCACCACCTCTGCTTACACTGGAGATGTTATGATTTCTGAATTTAAGGGTAAACACTTCCATGGAATTAACTTCTCCTCTGATCTCTGTCTTGTTTCTAAAGGAAAGACATGTGTTACTGTTCTAAATAGGTCAGATTCAACTAATAGATCCATCTCAACTGAGGCTAGTTGCAACTTGCAACTCTGGTTTGTCTGGAATTAAAGACCACTGCCTGCTCACCAATCTTAACAGCTAACTATGATCTGGCAGAGCTGAGTGACAATGTTCAGATCCCCCTTGTTAATGAGCAGATGCATCTGCATTTTAGTGCTCAGGAGTGTGAGTCACTTCCCATCTACTCTGACAGCATTATGAGGTCTTTAACTACAGTATGATCAGCATTGGCCAGGCCATTAGAGAACAGCAATCCATCATAACTAAGAATGATCATCCAATTCACTTGCCCATCAGAAGAGTACTGGAAAGCCTTCAGGAAGAGTATGAAAAGATCTTAAGTGACCTCATAGACAGTAGCATTATCCAAGCTAGCATTAGCCCCTAATGGCTCCCACTGTTTTTGTTAAACAGGGCAACAAGTATTGCCTCTGCTTTTAATTTAGAAAGCTTAATAACTTTACATTAAAGTATGCATACCCACTTGCACACATTGAGTATCTCCTTTACAATGCTAGTTGATACAAGTTATTCAGCTGCCTTGACTTGTGCAAGGCTTATTGGCAGGTGCCAATGAAGCCCACTGATATTCCAAAAACAGCCATTATAACTCCTTATGGCCTCTTTGAGTGGAAGTACATGTCATTTGAGATCTCACCCCTGCAATGTTTCAGGGCTATGTTACCTGCATGCTTAGAAATGGCACCAACCTACTTGAGCCTGGCATAATGGCCTATATGGTCAATATTCTCGTCACTAGTAGCACTTTCTCTGAGCATCTAGAAAGGCTTGGATGCACATTCAGGTTGTTATACAAGTCTGGCCTTCAAGGCAATGGAAATAAGTGTTCTCTATTACAACCTCATGTCACCTTTCTTAGAAGAATCCTTGAACCTGGTCATATTTCCATCAAGAATGATGTGAAACTCCCCATTCTCATAAGGATGTGCAATGCCTTATGGGATTCTTGAATTACTATGGCACCCTCATCTTGGAGTTAGCTAACAAAACCAAGCACATCTCCAGCCTACTGCAGCACAATGTTGAATTTAAATAGTTAAGCAGGAAGAACTTGACAATGTTAAGAAAGAACTTAGAAGAATTTCCAGCTTAAACACATCAGATTACTCAAGGGAATTCATTATCAACTGTGATGCCAGTTCTATTGCTATCAGTGCTGTGCTTAGTCAGGTCATTGATGGGAAAGAGAGCCCATCCAATATTTCAGCCACAAGCTCTGAAACACCAAGCAAAACTATGGTGTGATCAAGTCAGAAATGCTAGCTCTAGTTGAGAGTCTGAAAAATTTCATTTTTTCATTCTGGGCTGCCAGTTCACTGTGTGCACCAACAACTCAGCACTGGCATGGCTGAAGAAATTCTCTGGGGACAAATCTAATATTGTTGCCTGGTGGTTTGTGTACTTAAATGATTTTAACCTTTCTATTAAACACCATCCAGGGAGACTACACAACAACACAGACTATTGGACTGCTCTCTCTAGCTATGAGTGTGACCTCTGGAAACTGCCTGGGGAGAAAACACCATTTGGGTTTATCCCATACAGCAACTACAAGTGTCTGCCTGAAATCAATGCAGATCAACATGGGAATGAGATCCTCCCTATCTTAGTGAAGGAGGAGATTACCAAAGTGGAGATTGTACACAACCAACAACATGACAAAGTGTTAAGTGAGATCATTGCAAAGCTGAGAAATGATAACTACATTCTCAGCCCTGTTGCCAACAGGTATTTCCATTGCTATCATTGGAAACAGACCAATGCAAACCTAGTTTACACACAAAGCCAAAATAGTTGGCTGGCAGTTCCCAAATACTTTCAAAGAGATTTGGTATGAAAGATTCTTGAGAAAGGCCACTTAGGTATTATTCAAACTGAGTGAACATTTAATGCAAGATGTGTAACTATTGGTATTAGAGCCACAGTGCAGGATGTAATCAACAAATGCACCACTTGCCTGTTGGAGGGAGCCAGACATTTTCCAGAGCAGCAAGCTGAGCTGCATAGCAGATCTGTGGAATGCACAAATGAAGTTGTCTATATGGACATCAAGAAGCTCTCTTGCAATGAGGAGGGGTACCAGTACATCCTTGTAATTATTGACCATTTCACCAATTATGCTCAACCCATCCCCCTCAACAGCACCACCACCAAGGTTATTGGAGAGAAAGTGGTCAAGGAATGGGTTCTTAAGTTTGGGCCATGGAGTGCCTAATTTCAGATTGTGGCCCCCAGTTTGAAAACCACCTTATGGAAACCTTGATGAAGGAGCTTGAGATACTCCATGAGTTTACCACTGTGTATCACCCACAGTCCAATGGAGTTTTCAAATGACTCAACTGTACTGTTATCAAACTAATCTGAGTTGCCCTTGCCTGAGCAGCAGGCAGAAATTGGAAATGTGTCATTGAGGTGGTAGAGTATTTTTATAACACTGCTGTGCATACCACTACTCAGGTCAGCCCCTTTAAGGCCATGTTTGGCCAAGAGGCAAGTACGCCCCTTTCCATTATGTTCCCAGATTACAATGAACCCACACTGGAGAATTTTGTGAATCATATGTTACATGAATTTCAAGAAGTACACTTAACTATCTGTTGGAACACTAACTAATCCCATTATCTGTCAACAGTGAAATTTCAATCACAAACTGTATGGTGAGCCTCACAAAGTTTTTGCATACTTTCTTTGCCAGATCACTGATGCAAATCAAGTGTGGAAACTTGCTACCAACTGGCAGGGTCCATTCACCATTACAAAGGTGTTAGATCACTATAAATATTTATTGAATAATGGGAGAGTCACCCATTTCCAATGACTCAAATGAACTGTTAAAGATATTAGCAATGTCATCATCAACCCTAATAGTGAATTTTCACTTGTTGATGACAGAGTGAATGAACTTGAGAATTATACTAACCTCAATGAATGGGAGGAAGATGACCTCTCTGAGGTTGATTATAATGATAACCTTGGTAATAGTAGCAACATTACTGCTACTTGTATTTTGCCTAGACATAGAGTTAGGGACCAAGAATATTTAGATCATTTAAATACCCAAGATTGGGAACATCAGATGAAATGAACTGAGAACCAGCTGCCCATGAAAAGACAAGTGAGGCAAAGTCATAACCCCTGAGATGAACAAAGCCAAGATGACACCCCCACTGAGCAGAGGAGAGCATATCCTGCAAGAGAGGAAGGTCGTGGGAGGACTCAGGTAGCAGACCTCACAAATACTTGGGGTGCCATATAGACCCTCAGGAGTGGACCTCAGACAACTACTTGTGGGGCCAAATAGCCCCTTGGGAATCCAAGGGGTCTAGTAAGTACAGAGTGCCTTTTGCTAACTTAAGTACTAACATTAAAATGAAGAGCAGCAACAAAAGATCTCTAAGGTAGGAGACAAAACTTTACATTCATATCACAGCCCCAAAGGCAGTTAGTTTCNGGGAATCCAAGGGGTCTAGTAAGTACAGAGTGCCTTTTGCTAACTTAAGTACTAACATTAAAATGTCTTGTAGTGACTTGATAACCCCCTCTAGTCTTGGCCCTTCATCACATGCCTCTACTAGTGTTAGGTCCCAGAGAAATGAAGAGCAGCAACAAAAGATCTCTAAGGTAGGAGACAAAACTTTACATTCATATCACAGCCCCAAAGGCAGTTAGTTTCATACACAACAACTTATCAGAGGAAATGAGAAATGAATTACACTGGACATACAACACCAAGAACCTCACATGTGCAGTGGACGTCATTCCCTTTGTCATTGATGCAGAGCATAGACCCAAAGTTAACTCCAAAATGTGATTAAAGTGACCATACTGGCAAAGTATGGTCCACACCATATTTGATGAGGATTTCAATTTAACACACCTGTGCCAGCTGCTGAACAACAAGCATGCCATTCAGAAATTTGAGTGCATCAACATTGACTTTGAAAATTTACTTATCATTTACTTTTTCCAAGTTGTTGAGGTCAACCAGCCCAAGGTAATGGAAAAAATTGAAATAGCATGTAGGCTAGCTAAGATTGAGAACATTCATCTGGTGATGTTTGTCAAAGAAGAATATCAGGATGAGATACCTGAGGAAGTTGTTAACCTTCACTTTAGGATGGAGAATTTCACAATCCTCTACACTCACTACTATTGTCCCACCTGCATGTATCAGCTTGGTATCTTTTCAGTAACCAAGTTGATTTACACCAAACTTTTGTGTAAGAAGATACCCACCTACTTCCTTGCAGTTTACACAAGGCTTATTATAGACGCCATCACCCAGTCACAAACCCTTGAGTCCATCTTTGCTAACTGGCCCAGTCTTGTCTTGGTTACAAACATGCATGTCCATTTTGTGTTTTCTCAAAGCACTGCAACTCTAGCCAAAATCAATGAGGTCTGGACTAATCTCAAGGTGGATAGAAACCCCAAGTCCATTTGGCCCACTATTAATATCCACAGCCCCACATCACAATACTCCAGATCTGTTGAGAGGCTCTTCATGGAGCTGCACATAGCCTATACCTTGCAAGATCACCAAAATTTTGCTGAATGCCTGTTTAACCAAAGAAGTTGGTGCCACCCATTCAGTCTCATAGAGCTGTTTGGGTCCTGTCCATTTTTCTGACACAAGATCTGCACATTCAACTTGCCAAGAAATGCATGCATGAGCTTGCCATTTGGCTGCCACATGGAAGATCAAGAACAGGCTTCTGTATTCATGCTTGCCTCCATCATTACCTGGCAAAACTAAAAAGGCCATGGAAAAGTTTGCAAAGTTTTATGCCTGTCTTATCAGCACAAGTAGTCCATTGGGGTGCCTTCTGCCTCAGATGATTGTTAACCCCTTGGGTGTTGCCTTTGCTGACCTCAACATATTCTCAGAGACCCTCCACAAGTATATGTGGGGAGCCATGTTGGAAACAAAGTTCCCATCTCTCAAGTTCAACAACACACTGCTCTGCACAAACCACCTGATCTGCTGTGACCCTGGGTCAACACAGTGGTTTTTGCAATTAGTGGCCCATTATGATGTGCATACCAAGACAGAGATCCTGTTTAACTTGGAGAAAATGAACTATCCCAAGTGTGGGTATAACAAGCTCACAGAGACATGGAGACAAGCCACCAAGGATGGTGAAATCATACCTATCATTGCTATTGAGCAGATGATGTGCTCACCCAAACAATTCTACTGTGAGGAGGAACTGTTAGCATCATCCACAGTCAAAGTATTGGCCAGAACCAAGGTGCTCCTCAAAGCCATTAACATGCAGAAATTTTTCAGATGAATTCACTGAAAAGCACTCTAGCATCAACTGCATCATCAAGCAAAATAGATATAACAATGTGTTGGGATTAATGAAATCATGTTTAACTGAAATCTTTACCAATGAGGAATTAGGACTTCTACAATCGCCTGGGTGACAAATAGCCTTGGACATAGAATGTACCACATCCTGCCTTCAAATCTCAAACTCTCAGGTTGCCAAACTCTGTGAGCATGGGCTCTGCAGCAAGTTCTGGGATTCCATTAAGGACGCAAAGATAAACTATCCTGTTACTATTGGGACCACCATATTAAGAGAGAAAGTTGCACTAGACAACATTGAAGACCATGCAGACAAACACAACTTGCTGTGTCTCCCTCCACCTTGCATAATGACTCCACTCATCTTACCATCATGGTGTGTCAAGAAGGAGTGAATGAATGTCTCTGCTCACCTCCACAATTCTATTAATTATGTCTCCACTGTGGCCAAGATCAACAAATTGATGCAGACATNAGGCCATGGAAAAGTTTGCAAAGTTTTATGCCTGTCTTATCAGCACAAGTAGTCCATTGGGGTGCCTTCTGCCTCAGATGATTGTTAACCCCTTGGGTGTTGCCTTTGCTGACCTCAACATATTCTCAGAGACCCTCCACAAGTATATGTGGGGAGCCATGTTGGAAACAAAGTTCCCATCTCTCAAGTTCAACAACACACTGCTCTGCACAAACCACCTGATCTGCTGTGACCCTGGGTCAACACAGTGGTTTTTGCAATTAGTGGCCCATTATGATGTGCATACCAAGACAGAGATCCTGTTTAACTTGGAGAAAATGAACTATCCCAAGTGTGGGTATAACAAGCTCACAGAGACATGGAGACAAGCCACCAAGGATGGTGAAATCATACCTATCATTGCTATTGAGCAGATGATGTGCTCACCCAAACAATTCTACTGTGAGGAGGAACTGTTAGCATCATCCACAGTCAAAGTATTGGCCAGAACCAAGGTGCTCCTCAAAGCCATTAACATGCAGAAATTTTTCAGATGAATTCACTGAAAAGCACTCTAGCATCAACTGCATCATCAAGCAAAATAGATATAACAATGTGTTGGGATTAATGAAATCATGTTTAACTGAAATCTTTACCAATGAGGAATTAGGACTTCTACAATCGCCTGGGTGACAAATAGCCTTGGACATAGAATGTACCACATCCTGCCTTCAAATCTCAAACTCTCAGGTTGCCAAACTCTGTGAGCATGGGCTCTGCAGCAAGTTCTGGGATTCCATTAAGGACGCAAAGATAAACTATCCTGTTACTATTGGGACCACCATATTAAGAGAGAAAGTTGCACTAGACAACATTGAAGACCATGCAGACAAACACAACTTGCTGTGTCTCCCTCCACCTTGCATAATGACTCCACTCATCTTACCATCATGGTGTGTCAAGAAGGAGTGAATGAATGTCTCTGCTCACCTCCACAATTCTATTAATTATGTCTCCACTGTGGCCAAGATCAACAAATTGATGCAGACATAGGAGTTTAGGGACACCAGAGACACCCTACTCAAGGGTGGGAACCCAGAATGCACTTACATTGATGGTAAACTCATGATCAAGGATATTTCCCAGAAGAGAAATCTGTAATAAGATTGCAGCCCCTGTGTTCTTATTTTATTTCAGGCATCTGGTGATTTGATGTGGATAAACAACATTGAAACCCTCACTCAATACTACAACATCACTAAGTGAATCAAGATTTTCACTATGCTGTGAGCAGAGGTTACTGATCCAGAAGAGATGACTTTACAGCAGGTCAACAAGTATTGCTCCCTATTTATGGATCATGCTGCATGCATGGGATCACTAAGGGAGGTCTTCATCCACTTCTATCTGAACACTCAGATCAGCCCCAAAGATGCCCACACTTTGGACACAGATGTTCTCATGACTCTCATGATAGGGCTGAAAGGCCTTCATCTTTATGAGAGGTTTTATGATACATTCACATGGAGGCTAAACAACTTAAGAAGAAATTGCCTGATTAGTGCCTGTTTACCAGAGATTCAGTTCTTCTGCCTAAGGAGTGCAGAGGTTATGCAGAGGGAGACTCTTATGCAAATTATCCAGCAACCTAGGTATGCTGAAGTTAAGTCTTGGGACAACATCCTAGTGGCAAAAATGATTGAGGAGACGTAAAAGCTAATGTCCAGTCCCACAGCAAAACTCCTGCCACAAACTTAACTAGCAATGAGGGGGCATGTAGAGTCACTTGGGGCCTCCTTTTCTTTTTGATGCTTTGATTTCTTGATTCACTGATATCTATTTGTATCAATTTCTTTTAATTGATTATTTGAATTTTGAGTGTTTTATTTGATAGTGTTAGGATTTGTCCCCTTGATTTGAATTATGTGTGATTGCTTGTTTTAACTTTGTGAGGGAAATTGTGCTTTCAAACTGTAAGCAATTCAGGTAATAAGTTACAGATATTTGTAATAAATATCTGAGTCACTGTAGCAAAGTGCACAATAAGTTTGGCTTCCTTCTACTGCATTTGATCTTTTCAAATTATTATCTGTTAACCCCCTTAAAGTTCATCATTAAAGATTTGGTAATGATAACTATTGCTTAAGATCTGGTGACAATTCAGGAGGAAACTGCACTGGGTCTGGGGCAACAAATAGCTCCTTAATGGTGACAGCCTGAATTGTGGCCACTTTAGGTTATAATTATGTGTAGGGAATAAAATCTTTTATTTGATCTGTTCATACATGCACTTAATTGTAGCATCATCCAAAAAAGGCAACTAAAAGCTGAATAACGTCGAATGATTATCAATTGAAATTAATTGTAAAAAATTTAGTTAATGAACTTTAGTTTATTTTTGTAAAATGCAACTAAGATTTAATATTGGTCAAAATAAGAAACTTGTTAGCCGATCAAGAGGTAATTGACAAATTAAATTGTGCAAACTAACGCTTACGTATGAACAGCCATATTGGCAGACGAATCATTTGAATTTTAAAATCGGCAGGTACTTTTTGTAGAAATTTTATAAATAGCTTTGATTCAAC
>CABFPE010000326.1:196971-212939 GCA_900660155.1 Hofstenia miamia | reverse complement strand
CGGCATATATACGAGAAGAGATCATGCCTGGAGTACTCAGGAGACAGACTACTAAGTCGGAAGAGTCTTTCTACTTGCGTGATGTAATTTCGAATATCATCTCCTCGCTTAAAACTCATGTCGCAAAGCAGCGTTTTGTACTGATGTTTTATATGAGGAGCTTTGTAATGATCCTCAAAGAATCCTACTAATAATTGATAATCAGTCTTGATGTTTCGTTCCAGCATCATATATTGATTATAAGCAAGCCCACTCAAGTACAGTGGGAATTGTGACACGGCATCCTCTTGAGAGGTTTTGTATTGCTTCATATGGAGTTCAAATAGGAAAAACCATTCCTCAAAAGATTGTGAGACTGCGTCAATCTGTCCCGTGAACTTGGGTAAAACTGAGTGCTTACTGTGGACTGGTATTTGTCCAGGGGTCTTGACGGGAAGAATCGAATGGCAAAATCAGGGTCTCCAGTCTGAAGTACTACTAGCATTGACTGGGCTCAATGCATCAGACATATGTTCCTTTGAAGAAACACCAGGTGATGGCTGCACGGAACTTGCTGGAATGCAATCTCAGTCTTGATTAAGAGTAGCGACTGTGGCAATAGAGGCTTGCGTAAATGTGGGAGTAGANGTATGGACTAGTTGAGGCCAAATGATCTTGACGTTGAGACGACGCCTGAATGGGAGAAGTCAGAGGGCAGAAGTTTAACAACGATCCAACGGTGCAAGGGGCAACGTCCTGGTTGCCAGCGCTTACACAGGGGACACTCAGAGGAGTCCCAAAAGTAGGAGAATAAGTAACTGTACGATTTGAATCCATTGCTCTACAACAAAAATAACAAGAAAGAATAACTACACTAACAGACACTTGGGAGCACTTTCCAATCACAGAAGAAACACACAGCTCATGACAATCATAAAATCCAAACCCAAATGTGAGATTATGGTGATACTTGGTAATAAATCCAACACATAAAGCACTGAGACAAAAACAGATTTGTAACAGGTAAAACACAGACATAAACTAAACCAAACACTAAGTAAAATCGCGGTTGCCCTCCCAACAGAGAGAAGAAGGATCTGAGTACATCAGTTGGTAGATTTACACGGAAACCCAATTGCCATCAGGCACCAAAANAGATTGTGAGACTGTGTCAATCTGTCCCGTGAACTTGGGTAAAACTGAGTGCTTACTGTGGACTGGTATTTGTCCAGGGGTCTCAACGGGAAGAATCGAACGGTGAAATCAGGGTCTCCAGTCTGAAGTACTACATGCATTGACTGGGCTCATTGCATCAGACATATGTTCCTTCGAAGAAACACCAGGTGATGGCTGCACGGAACTTGCCGGAATGCAATCTCAGTCTTGATTAAGAGTAGCGACGGTGGCAATAGAGGCTTGCGTAGACGTGGGAGTAGAAGAGACAAACAGATTTATGCAAGATGACACTGACAGGGGAGGAACCATATCTCTTCTTTTTCATGCTGAGACAATGTAAGACCATTAGAAAGAACAGGAGTTATAGGTCCACCACGAATCATTTGAGCGAATTTCTCAGTTATAGTCTCGGCAAAATCCCCCAATGCTTCATTCAATGTAGCATGCGTAACAAATTCGTCAACTGGAAGCTTCATGAGGTTAGCTTCTTCTGATTTGGCCATTTGAGTTTTTAACTCGTGAATTTGCAATTCCAAGGCAACAGTTGATTCTAGCATTCTCATCTCCATCTTTTGGTATGCAACATGCTGAGTGTTCAGTTCAGCTTGAAGAGACTCAATCTGGCGCTCACTGTTCATTCTCATAGCGACTTGCTGTGACAAAGCATCTTTCAAATGCTTGATTTCCATCTGTTGAGTATCAAACCAGGGCACAGAGTTTAATACGTTATCAGTGCGATGAACAGGCCGAAACGGAATGGGAGGAGCATTTTGGGTATTTAAAACTCTGCGAAGCCGCTTTTGCTGAATGTCGGGGCTGCTGGTACCTTCGTGGCCGTATGGACTAGTTGAGGCCAAATGATCTTGACGTTGAGACGACGTCTGAATGGGAGAAGTCAGAGGGCAAAAATTTAACAATGATCCAATGGTGCAAGGGGCAACGTCCTGGTTGCCAGCGCTTACACAGGGGACACTCAGAGGAGTCCCAAAAGTAGGAGAATAAGTAACTGTACGATTTGAATCCATTGCTCTACAAGAAAAATAACAAGAAAGAATAACTACACTAACAGACACTTGGGAGCACTTTCCAATCACAGAAGAAACACACAGCTCATGACAATAATAAAATCCAAACCCAAATGTGAGATTAAGGCACTCCCAAATTGTTGCTGAGCTTAAGCAATTATTTTCATACTAAAACAATAGATAAAGTAACGGAGAGAAAAGTGACAGTATTTGAGGATAGATAAAATCTATTGACCATTTTCTACAAGTTTACTCATTTTATACATGGTTAATAAATAACTACCTGCCTTAGTTTACAATCAAGTTTAATCGTTCATGTTATCAATTTCCCTCGCAATTCAAATTACATTTGAGCAACATATAGCACCTTCGAGGGGACATGAGTTCCTTCGTAAACCTAAGGTCGAAATATATAATTCTGACGTCATGATGACGTTAATACAAAAATGAAATAAAAATCAACTAAATAAACACGAATTTCCCCGAGTGACTCTACAATAGCAATAAAGTTTAATTTTAGTTACAAATGAAATGCAGTACATCAAAAACCCTAACCATGAACCTAACTGCATCTGGGTTACCTTTATCTATGTAGATAAATTTTGAATATAAATATACAAATCACATATATTTATATGAAATAAAACTGGTATTATAAACAAAATCATACAATTGAAAAATATGAACACATATTTGAAAGGTACAAATTTGGTCTTCTGCTACACTAATTTGACTGTGTCACTATTAAGCAGAAATTTAAAACAAAAAATATAGCACCATTTGTCATTTTGCAAATTAACAATTAAAGTAATATCACAAGATTAATATTTAAATTGCAATAAATAAAGAATTAACTGAAATTAAAGTGTTTATTCCACAATATATATAATATATTTTATTATACATTTGTAAATACATGTAGTTATAGTTTATAGCTTTGTAATGAATTTAAAGCAAAAAATTGCATTGATTCTAATAATCATTATTATTGTTAATATTTATATTATTGTTATTATTATGAAGAAAGTTTACAATTTAAGTTTTCAAGTGTGTGATGTTATGTGCAAATTGTATTTCATGCATGTTCAAGCTTAGTCAATTACATTGTTCCATCAACATTTAATGTTTCTACACTTATGATTGTATGTATTGCATAACAATTAATTTTGTAAATATAATTCAGTGATTTCAAATGTAATACTGAATATAAGAGATAACATTAACAAATTTTTGGAATAATTGAGTATGTGCTACATTGATAAGATTAATGCATCTTAATTATGATTATTTGAATATTTGAATTTGGTTTTAAATGATAATTTTTCATTTAATGACAAGCCAATTGAAATTATCCCATTCACAATAAAATGAATAGGTTGTTGCAATACATAAAAGTGAAAAAATATATGTTCCAACATCTCAGAACAAATACTAACAAATTTTACAGTAAGTATTATCAATATTCAATGAAAAATTCAATTTTGAACAATTAAATGTGAGCATGTATAACAAAAATGCTTGAATATGAATATAAATCCTAACTTTTCAAAGAATTTAGGATGTTACATCATTTTTTAAATATCTAGGTTATCTGATGTTAAATTAGCCATATAGAGGAGCATATTAATACTTCAAGTGCATATAATGAGGGATTTTGTGTACTTGAAATATTTATAAACAAAAATACATTGAGTATGCAAAACTTGAAATTTTAGAAAATCCATTTGAAAATCTAGTAAAAAATTCAAATATTGTAGAGTCACTCTGGGAAATTCGTGTTTATTTAGTTGATTTTTATTTCATTTTTGTATTAACGTCATCATGACGTCAGAATTATATATTTTGACCTTAAGTTTACGAAGGAACTCATGTCCCCTCGAAGGTGCTATGTGTTGCTCAAATGTAATTTGAATTGCGAGGGAAATTGATAACATGAACGATTAAACTTGATTGTAAACTAAGGCAGGTAGTTATTTATTAACCATGTATAAAATGAGTAAACTTGTAGAGAATGGTCAATAGATTTTATCTATCCTCAAATACTGTTACTTTTCTCTCCGTTACTTTGTCTATTGTTTTAGTATGAAAATAATTGCTTAAGCTCGGCGACAATTTGGGAGTGCCTTTTCAAGGTACAGGGCGACACGTAGCTCCTGGCGATCATTAGATCTTCCCAGCCCAAATTGTGGACTCATTAAGTTACGGATACGGGTACGATTAAGGAAATAATAAACCTCTCGTTTTATTCAACACGTACATGCACTTATAATTTATTACACTGTGATGATACTATGCCGCTGGTGAACACGAATGTCTGGTAATTACAGACTATTATTTAGTGAGATGAGAACTAACAATGAAAATGAGGTTTTTACTTTTGCAATGAGATAGAAATTAATAAGTGAGACAAATAGGGTAGCACCATGCACTAATCGAGCACTGAACTGTTTCTACTTCTAAAGACTCCGCTTCGGCTGGAAGCCACGTTAATTGATCATCTTGGAAATGCCTAAAGTATCATATCAAATACTTGGATGAATTACAATTGTTTATATTAGTTTGATTTCTCTTTACTTGTTTTCCCAGAATCGGGGCTGTCGTTCTCTAAGTTAAACCTTCTGCAGAGTCAATTAGTTACTAGTACAATCACAGCCCACGATTCTACAATATTTTAAAAATTTATAAATTGAAACTATGTATTTTTAGCTTCACAAATTTGTGCAAAAATTACAAAGAACTTTTTCAAAGAAATACTTGAATTCAAATTCGATACATAAATTGTCAAGCTCAGATTAAGTAATTCTAGAGTTTTCAAATATATTTTAAGAAAAATAGTACAAGTATTTTTGAAGAGCTTTTCTATTTTAATTGAGAGTTTTTTCAAAATGTTATGCTAATTGTAAATTTTTGGTCTAATGAATAAATATTTGTTATTGATTATTTTTCCATATTTTCTTATTGAGGCTTGTGAAATTCTTTCAGTTCAAGTTTATGCATTCTAAGTACTCATAAGCCTATTTAGCACAAGTTCAACTTGAAAACACTTTATGTAAGTCATTATCCCATAGTGATTTCATTAAGCTGACCAAATGTAGAAGTTTGCTTATGGANTGGTAATACATGATGATTTTTGGTCGTAATTATAACGGCAAATCCTACATCAGGAATGTCCTACGAAAGAACAATTTGAACGAAAGGTATCCAAACCTTGGAGATTTGAAATGCAATTACCAGAGGAAAATTCTGGAATGTGAAGGAAGAATTGATTGAATTATACAAATGAGCAGTGACACTACTTCCGACATCATGGGAAATATTAGCCCTCCCGCGCCCTGTTGCATTTGGAGCTATGTAAAAAGAAATTTAAATTATACATGAATACTATTTTATATCATTCTTATAATAGCAAATATTTTAACATTTTTACTTTGTTTGTCTAAGAGAGCCTCAGATAGTCGGATTTGTATGTAGGCTGAATGTGGTAAGATTTCAAATGAAATTCGCCAAAAGCTCGAACAAACTATTGATCCATGTGATGACTTCTTTCAATACTCTTGTGGTAAATGGTTACGAAATAATTATATTCTTCCTATGCAATCATACATAAGGAACAACTTGCAGATTGAAATATAAAAAAAATTGGTTGAAAATATTGAATATTGAAAGCAATTAAACTGGCCTTCTTCCAAAAAATAAGTGCACAATTTTTACACTTCTTGTATTAATGAGTCAATGGCAATGTACGAAAATGGGGAAAAATCGCTTTAGGATTTGTTAGTGATCTTGGTAATACATGATGATTTTTGGTCGTAATTATAACGGCAAATCCTACATCATGAATGTCCTACGAAAGAACAATTTGAAAGAAAGGTATCCAAACCTTGCGGAATTGAAATGCAATTCCCAGAGGAAAATTCTGGAATGTGAAGGAAGAATTGATTGAATTATACAAATGAGCAGTGACACTACTTCCGACATCATGGGAATTATTAGCCCCCCTGCGCCGCGTTTCCTTTGAAACTATATATAAAGAAATTTAATTTATACAAGAATACTATTTTATATCATTCTTATAANCCGACATCATGGGAAATATTAGCCCTCCCGCGCCCTGTTGCATTTGGAGCTATGTAAGAAGAAATTTAAATTATACATGAATAATATTTTATATCATTCTTATAATAGCAAATATTTTAATATTTTTGCTTTGTTTGTCTAAGAGAGCCTCAGATAGTCAGATTTGTATATAGGCTGAATGTGGTAAGATTTCAAATGAAATTCGCCAAAAGCTCGAACAAACTATTGAGCCATGTGATGACTTCTTTCAATACTCTTGTGGGAAATGGTTACGAAATAATTATATTCTTCCTATGCAATCATACATAAGGAACAACTTGCAGATTGAAATATAAAAAAAATTGGTTGAAAATATTGAATATTGAAAGCAATTAAACTGGCCTTCTTCCAATAAATAAGTGCACAATTTTTACACTTCTTGTATTAATGAGTCAATGGCAATATACGAAAATGGGAAAAATCGCTTTAGGATTTGTTAGTGATCTTGGTAATACATGATGATTTTTGGTCGTAATTATAACGGCAAATCCTACATCATGAATGTCCTACGAAAGAACAATTTGAAATAAAGGTATCCAAACCTTGCGGAATTGAAATGCAATCCCCAGAGGAAAATTCTGGAATGTGCAGGAAGAATTGATTGAATTATACAAATGAGCAGTGACACTACTTCCGACATCATGGGAAATATTAGCCCTCCTGCGATGCGTTGCATTTGGAACTATGTAAAAAGAAATTTAAATTATACATGAATACTNCTTCTTCCAAAAAATAAGTGCACAATTTTTACACTTCTTGTATTAATGAGTCAATGGCAATGTACGAAAATGGGGAAAAATCGCTTTTGGATTTATTAGTGATCTTGGTAATACATGATGATTTTTGGTCGTAATTATAACGGCAAATGTTACATCATGAATGTCCTACGAAAGAACAATTTGAACGAAAGGTATCCAAACCTTGCGGATTTGAAATGCAATCCCCAGAGGAAAATTCTGGAATGTGAAGGAAGAATGGATTGAAATATACAAATGAGCAGTGACACTACTTCCAACATCATGGGAAATATTAGCCCTCCCGCGCCCTGTTGCATTTGGAGCTATGTAAAAAGAAATTTAAATTATACATGAATACTATNCGTCAGTTATGGTTTTTATATCGCAGGTTAATACATTATTGCTGTATTCGAACATATACTATGAACCTGTGAACAGCAGGAATGACGTCAAGCCAATAGCAAATAAGTAATGGGATTAGCTAACAAAACCTTAATTTTCTCTAAATATTCAAAAAATTGATGCCTGGCACCCTTTTTTTCGTGATTTTCAGCCCAAAATATATAACATAAGTGTATTTTAAAAAAAATCTAAATTTCGTGAAACTCCCCCATTAAAATTTGGTGCAAATCCTACTTTGTCGATATAACTTCTTGTCGATATGATTTTACAGAAATTTGTTGACAATAATATTTTAGACACGTTGACATTTAAACCTTTGATTGTGATTTAGTTTAGTGTATATTAGAAATTTTCAAAAAATTTAATATTCACTACGTTTTTATTATTTTGCCATTATTTGGAAAATGATGAAAGTTAGGTGATACTTTTAAAATGCAAACTGTACGATTAAGATTTCGCGTTGTTGTTCTGCTTGTTGCTATATCATTCCTTGCTATTGTTGGTTATCTCAGTTTGAAAAGACCTCTTGTAGTTGAAACTTCAAGTAGGAAATCTCCTTCTGGTGAGATTCCTTTTTCTGGTAAACTATTAAGATTGTCTACTAATTTAACTTAAAATTTTGATTGTTATGGGTAAGAAGTAAACACTGATACGGGTAAAAAACGATAATATAATAATATACTTAAAAAGTTTCAAAAATCGTAGCTTGCGATAGCATGCAGTAAATATTTAAGAAATTTCTAAATATGAAAGTATTTTGCGGTAATAAATTTTCAACTTAAGGCTAATAAATACTTGTTCGGTAAACAGTCTTAAAGGGCATTTAAGAAGCAATAGTTAACAAGAAAACATTAGTTAAATAAATTTTCTGTCTTCATATATGATGAAATATGATACAATGCAATAAACTTTAACCCCACATGCAGTTCTTTTTTAAATTATTTTGTTAAGCATTTTTTAATTACAAATGTAAACTTTTAGGGGATCTAAAAATACAAGGAAACGAATATCTTGTAGAATTTAATTGTTTTAAAGGAATTAATCATAAGATTACACTATAGCTAATTCCAAACAAGTTACTCCAGCAAATCAGCTTAATATAGTTATCCACATTAAATCTATTCAGATAAGAGGTAGTAAGTTAATTCATGACATAGTCTAGCTGAATTGATCAGTGTATACAAATGACAAATTAAATTAAGCATTACATAAAATAAAAATCGTTACCATAGTGGAAAATGATAATTCTTATTCGTTAGCGAGATATAAACATAACATTAAAGGAGTGTTCTAAATATATCAATATATTCTTAAGAGTATTTAAAATAAAATATTATTCATGCCTGATTTTGATGTATGTTTTAGTATATTTTACATGAATTTGTAATCGCTCTTATAAATACTGAAATTTTTATTTTTACGGTATATTGCAGGGTTTCGAAAAAATTAATTGCAAGGTTTACAATCAATTAAGTTCTTTGCAATCAATTATTGCAATTATTCAAAATTTACAATCAATTAATTGCAATTATGGTAATTTGTAAACACCGTTTGTAAGTTGCTTAAACTGGGCGAAAACATGTATAATCAAAACATTATTTATTGGAAATGTAAACTAAACGACTTGTTCAATGTTAAATGACTTGTTAAATGTTCTATGACTGCATTGCTTTTGAAACCAGAACTTCATCCCAATGCTGCTTGTTGACACAGGAACAACTGCATTTCAAGACTGGTTGGTAGCAGAGACTGACGGAAGTCATGTTGAAGTTGTGTCATCACACAGTGAAAAATAATACGCGACAATGTTTTTCGTATTCATGGCGAAGGCAATCGATCTGAAAATAACAATGTGCAAACGTGCATTAAAATAATGCTATTATTGCATTGCCGCGATGGCTGAATTGAATGTAAAATTACATACAGATACAAAGTCTATTGAAATTGCACGTTGTTGGACAAGATGGCAGATTACTGCCTGCTGATTGACCATCATGTTAAAATAAGCAAATGGAATCCAGATGCAAATATTCAGAGTTAAGTATATCAATTAAGGTACAAAAAATTAATTGATTTTTGACACGCTTGCAATCAATTAATTGCAATGCAATTAATTTTTTCGAAGCCCTTGTATATTGTAAATGATCTAAATAAATTTTAATAACATTTTGATTGCTATTGTTGTTGGTACTCGTTCATTCAATAAAATCTTATATTATCAATCTCAAAATGGACACTTGCATTAAGTGTTTCTAATGAAGAAGTGTTCATTAAAATAATTATTTTGAGATTTGAGATAAATTTGGAAAATTTGAGTTTTGCAAGATTGAAAAAAGTAGTAACTGTTATTGTTGGCAAAAATGTGAAATTTTCTAAAACTAATAAACAGTTTATTCCACTTCAATATTTGTTTACCTAAAACATAT
Source organism: Hofstenia miamia (assembly GCA_900660155.1). Classification (NCBI taxonomy): domain Eukaryota; kingdom Metazoa; phylum Xenacoelomorpha; order Acoela; family Hofsteniidae; genus Hofstenia; species Hofstenia miamia. Next base: position 203,078 of record CABFPE010000326.1, on the reverse strand, counting down.
TTATTATTTTTTAGCGGCAAACTTATAGGTTTCCGTTTATATGCTTTTATAATAGTCAAAACAACTCATTTTTACCAACTCTTAATTGTTTGCGTCATCTTTTTTAAATATGGCGCGCCATCGCTTCTTACTGCGATCTGCGAATTTTGTTAATTATGCCAAGCTATGAATTTATATCGACAATTTGTCAGACTTTTGTTGTATCGTTTTGTAACCCTTAGTGTGTAATTCTTACGCGTGCTTCGCGGGGCACTATTCTCCATCTTCACCAAAAGTTTATGCAATGTGTGTTGCAATTAATGAAGATTTTAAGCGATTCGGTAATGCAATTGTGTCCGTTATTATTATAGATAATGAGTAATGTCACGTTTAGGTGTGATTAAATTTATAGGGATTCATCTGTTTTAATTAATCTCCGGCTTCTAAATCAAAAGATAGTGCTTCAATCTCAGCAAATTTTTTCTCTAAAGCATTGTTAAACGTGAAAATTTCTAGGATTATAACCTTAAATTAATTTGCCCTTCCTTTTCCTAAATTTCATTTATTACGAATGACCAGTAAATTTAATTCTGTTATTTCGCAAATATAATGTATAACAACAAATTACAAGTTAGTGTGCAAATGTGATAAGCACACGAACAAATTGCATTGAAACCATTATGTTGGCTCTTCCTGATTTTTTGTCTATCACATTTATTATAACCTCCTGCTCCTGATGTTGTGTTCAAGCCCGCCTCCACAATCGATACCCGTCTACCTCAACAGTATAAATTCAAATTATATTTTTTCTCTTAAACTTTTGACTATGAATAATCGTATTAAGCATGTGATATTATGCTTTTCAATAATAGATAGTTTCAAAGATACGTGCATTTCGTAGCTTAAGATTTAAGGAATTATTCATTAGCTTCTAATCTCTTTTTTATATAATTTTGTTTATATAACAATTTTTTTCATTTGTTGTTATTTTTCATACAGATGATGTCTTATTTTGTGATAAAATATAAATTTTTATAGGTTTTAATAAGCTAAAGCCAATTTTAAAGAATTTTCTCTTGAAAAATTAACTCTCGTGTTCATAAATATTAACCTTAAGTTTGTGTGAAGAATCTCAAATTATTGCATTTTTAGCAAAATATGATTAGATTGTATGAGCGTTTTATAACAATTTTTTTATTTTCTTTGGTTTAAACTAGTATAGTTTCATCAAAATCCAATTCGAATTATAGAAGTAATCTTTTTCTTGAATACCCTTAGGGCATTGAGCGTTCGGCATGAATTATCTTAGATAAAACTTCACTGTAACTTGCTGCATCAATATTGAAAACTTTCATGTCACTTCTCATAAGATGAATTAAGTAGGGCACTTTTGTATATGAGTCATTCTGAAACAATATCATTTGATTTATTAAAACCGGTATCGTCAATAAAATTGCATTTGTCTCTGCAATTTGCTTCTTATTGCTTGTGAATAATCAATGGTTAATCTAAATTTACACGCAATGATCAAGACTACCATATAAATGTTGTTGCCATTTCTAGAGTTGCATCTTTGAACTGGAACATTAATGTCGTTTACGAAGCTTTTAGTAAGTTTTCTGAGATGGTTTCCAAAGCAAATATTTACTAATTTTGTCGTTTTTTCATCATAACGCTGCCATTAGTTACTGTTTAAGCTTTTTTATTTAATTAATCACATTTTTTTCACTACTTTGTATTATAATTTACTGCGCTTCTTTGTAATTAAAATTCACATTCTTTTTTTAGATGTTTATTCTAAGCACCCACCTTCTAACACTGAAAATAAATTACATCAACAAGATGCCCTTCTAAATGATATTCGCAAAGTCCTTGATAAAGATCATAAGAACGTTCGGGAAGAAATAGAAAAGGATAAAAATGATATGAAAAATGAGTTAAGACAGAATTTAATGGTTCCTGTCGCTGATTTTGAACCGTCTGTTTTTGGAAGAGATGGATCCAATGTTGATAAAGATCTTATTGAAAAACGTAACACGGTTAGAGATGTAAGTTATTTTGTGTAAGTTATTATCTTTCTGTTGTACTATTTAAGATGATGAAACATGCTTGGATTGGCTATGAAAAATTTGCTTGGGGTGCTAACGAGCTCTCTCCCGTAAGCAAACGGGGACATACTTCTGGAATATTCGGGTCCGACAAGTCTGGAGCATCTATTGTTGATGGAATAGACACATTATATATCATGGGTTTGGATGCACAGTACACACGCGCAAGAAATTGGATTGCAACTGAACTGAAATTTGCACCTGTAAATTCAAGTTTGATGTTTTAACATTGTACTTTGTTTATTAATTTATTTAGTGAATAGTTATATTTAGCGTGGGGAAGTTTCTGTGTTCGAAATTAACATTCGATATGTTGGTGGCCTCCTTTCAGCTTATGGCTTGACAGGTGATCGCATGTTTAAAGAGAAGGCTGAAGAAATCGCTCGCAAGCTTTTCCCAGCATTCAATACGCGGACTGGACTTCCAATGTCACTTCTTAATATTAACACGTACTTTTTAGATAAAATATTTACTTTCGACTAAATGTATTTATTATTTTGTCGTATTTAGTTTTCAGTATTAATACAGCTCAATTTGTAATTGGCACTTTTGAGAATTCTCGATTTTCACTCTTGATGTCAATATGCTGAAAATATTCATTGAAACTTGAGTTTTCAATATTTACTAATTTATTCAACCCTAATTGTCTCTCAGCGCTTACAATTAGTATTAACCCTATTTTACCTGGGATTTTCGTCGCAGTTATTCCTGAGGGGTATTTGCTCCCCCCTCCCCCATTAATATCTTTTAAGCGGTGCATCTAATCAACACCAAACTTGGTGTGGAGATACTTTCACATATCAGGAATATTTTGGCGGTGGCCATTTTGTGATACGATAATAAATATGCTAATTATGCGCATATTATTAGGTTACGTATCAAAATGTTAGTAATGTGTTAGTAATGTTACTAAATACGAATTAAAAGATGGCCTATAATGCAAATAAAACATAGAAAACATTAAATTATAATTTTGCATTAAAAATTATGCATTGGTTTCAATTTATGGCCTTTGCATACAAAATCGTTATTCTTGAATTCGACTTTTTTCAAATCTCTATAACTTTGTAACCTTTGCCCTATCTGAATAATTTTTAGGTCAAAGCTTCCAGAACAAGTTAAAGAAAGCAGTTATAGAAAGATAGTTTATTTTAAAAAACGATCTCTGAGTTATATCTAAAAGTATGCAGGGGGTCAAATCGCCCTCTCCAGCTAAAATAGGGTTGAAAGAAATAGGGCTTAAATAATATATTTATTACGACCATTTGCCTATGGTGATATGATAACTTTTATTTTACGATTAGCTTAATTTGCAATTTTTATATTTTCTTTGACGCCATTTCTTAATTATAATTCTCTTTATCTCCGATTACATTGAAAACGTCATTTGAAACTGTTGACTGGGCTATCATTGCAGGATTATATTCCTAGTGCTTATTACTTCGTCTAATATCGTTTAATGCTGAATTAAGCAGTCTGAATCCAAACAGGCTTGGCGAGGTCTAATTACCTAAACAGTAAAAGAATATTAAATGTTTAGATTTTTAGGGTGTTTGGTTACCGATTGTTTTGCCTTATTTGCTCTAATTTCAGTGCCAATTTATATAAATCTTATTTGATCAGATAAACTAACTCAATATTATTTCAACTCATGGTTGGATTTTCAACAAGCTCATTTCGAATTCTTACATAAAAATAAACATTCATTTTCAGCTATATCATTTTTATAGTTTAATTGAAAATATCTTAAATATATTTACTTTTGTTATTTGAAATTGCTTGCTAAAATTCTAAATATATTCGGTAAAGCAAGGTATTGGAGTATTCCTGTATTTCGTATGTTAGTCTTTCAATTAACGCACCTGTTTACCTCTTATCTAATGCCTGTGTACCGGTTACCACATTCTTATCTTTGCTGCAATTGAATTTATAGGAATAACAAACTTTAATTTATTCGCCTTGCTGTTTTTATTGCGGTATAAGTAAATTTGTGTATATGTGCTTATAATGTAAATTTGGTGTCTAAGCTTTTAAATAGTTTACTAATGTTGTACATTTTTATTTGAAGAATTATTGTAGTTGTTTTGTGTGAAATGGTGCCAGTAACAGCAGTTTTTTTCTAGGACTGTATATATATATATATATATATAATTTCTTGAGGTAAAGGAAAGAATTTATTGGCTTCAATGACATAATTCATGGCACACTATTTTCAGCTAATTTTATAGTATACAATATTTTTTTATTAATCTCTCAAAAATAATTTCTGTTGATTTAGAGGTGCAAAGAAAAACTATCCGTGGGCTGGTGGTTCAAACTGTATTTTATCTGAAGTTGGTACACTAACTTTGGAGTTCGAATATCTTTCACACATTACAAAGGATCCAACTTTCGCTGATAAAGTAAGATACCTTTTAATGTTTACTTAACATGGATTGCAAGAATTTTCTAGGTTGTTTACACACATGTTTCCGTTTTCAGCGCGTATATTTATTTTTGATGTAAACATATTTCGTCTTGGTTAAATATTTAAAGTTTTATATATATTTTGACATGGTGCTACTTTAATAATTAAAATTAAATCATTATTTTTCAATTCCAGTCAGTGTTTCGTTTCATAGCATTTATTCTTGGGGCAATTACCCTATGCGTTTGTGTCAGCATAGATAAAATACTTTGGAAACATTCATTTTTTATTCTGTTTAGTTTGAAGCCTGTCCTGCAACAGTTGGGGAAATATGATTTCCCTGAAAATAGGTTTCCATTTTTGCAAAATATTGTGGCTTCCACTATTGCATATCCCTACAAACACTTCGGTTCTAAATCAATTCTTCAATTTGTGTTAGACCTTTCTGAGTTGAAATTTAAAATGGTTATTAGTATATTACAATGCAATAACCCGTGATACATTTGCAGATTAAATATGATGTTGGTAGGTGTTGTAAAAGTACTTCTTTGACCTTTTCGATTTTTCTGGCAAAGAGGCTTTCTATTAAAATGATCTTGTTAATTCATTTTCAATATACTGTTTACTTATAAAAAAAGCACTGGAAATGTGTACTTTTTTATCGTTTTAATTTTACTTTTTAAGGACACATTATACGTGCTAAACGTATTAATTAAAGTATAAAATCCGGTTTCACCTATAAATATCGTTATTCCTAAAAGAGTCTGAATGGGTATTCTTATGGTTTTCATCGTGGAATTTTGGGAGTTCTATTTTTTGCAGTTTACAAATATATTATAAATTTTCAATCGTAATAACCCAAATATTTTTTTAGCAAATCCAAATTTCTTGCTTAAATCCAAATTAGAAATCATGAAATATGTTAACCAACATTATATAGAAACATGTTTTTTGACAGTTTCATTGAAATTCTTTCTGTTGCTTTTATTGAATGGTACTCATTTTAATTTCTTACCCAATTATGAATGCCCTGGTGACAATAGTTTAGAAGCATTACAACTAGTAATGGGTTCACCTGTACTTCAGCATCAAACCTTGCCTGATTTAATCCTGATGTCGATAGAGGAAGGGATTTCATAAAAGCAAAACCCTCGTCTTCTCGAAGTATATTTCCCATTTTCATTTATACTGTATTTAATGCAAATATCAGTTTTAGTTTCCCAGAAAAAGAACAGAAAATTATTCTAATTGAATAATTTCATTAAATATAACCTAGTCATGCAACATGTAACATGTTGATGTAATTTAAGATCTACATGATTTAAATATCAACAGTAATATACTACTGCAATTCAGAGAGGGGCGGGCAAAAAGTTTATATTTAGTAAACAGGCTGACCCAATCATTGGATGAAAGCCAATAATAATTTAACAACGCATTTGCCATTGATTTTCATAGGTAGAGTACAGTAGTACAAGTAATAATATAAGCGACTGTTACACGATGGGCTTTTGCCCTAAAGCAAATGCCCTTCGTGTATCATCTGTCCCAACACAATACAAACCATGAAATATAACAATGTTCTCTTTCAAAGGCGCAAATGGCGCAAAGCC